>JAEIHY010016331.1:0-94408 GCA_018904565.1 Drosophila tsacasi
AGTGATGCTGAAAACATCGATGCATCAAGTGTTTTTCGATGTTTTTGTTGATATCGATGCTGAGCGATGTTATCGATAGCAACGTTTTGCATTTTTGGGTCGAACTATTCGCCCCGAAACGCGGGCAGAAAAAAAAACTATCAAATAAAAATATCGCTATTTCGATATTTGGGAAAACAAATAATCGGTAAATAAACCATCCTTAGAAAAAAATATTTTCTGCAAATGTGAGTTCATAACTTTACCTTTTTATACAATTTGCAAACGAGTTCGTAATAATTACAAGTACTTAATTAAGTTTACTAAAGCCTCTAGAGATTGCTGATAAGTCCATACCGCTAACCTACCCTTCTTTTAAGTTCTAAGTCAACCCTCCGTCGAGCACCTTACGTAACTGCAACAATTCTCATATAATTCTTCGATTTTTCCCAATGCAGCGACATGGCCAATCCTCCAGCAACCTCCAGCAGCGCCGGACCCGTGCTCCGCGGCCTCCACAACGCCTCCATCAAGCGTAACCTGGCGATCTCCCTTGGCCTGACCGCCATCGTGACCGTCGCCTTTAAGCTGTTTGTCAACGATCCCAAGAAGGCCGCCTACGCCGACTTCTACTCGTAATTATTGGCGTTTTATTATCTTTGGGACCTTTTACTAATAATTTGCCTTGCAGGAAGTACGATGCTAACAAGTCCTTCGAGCGCATGAAGGCCGCCGGCCGTTTCCAGTCCTGCTAGGCACCCGAACACCATGTAGTCTAAGTCAAAAGATGTTGCTAGAGCAAGTGTTACGCTTCTGTATTGAAAACTAAATAGATTTCAGTCTACGTATGTGCACGAAGCTGTTTTAATTTTGGCTGTTAACCCGACCAATTGACTGGTGAGGGTTCTAACGTCTCAACACAAAACTAAAAGGAATATAAAGTCTTTAAGTATTTAATATTTTAAAATTGTATTTTGAAACCTTTAAAATACAATTTTGATAAAAAATTCTATCAGCTTCTTTAGGAAAATCAAAGGGAAGCTTTAAATCTTTATTACTTAAAATTTTTGTGTACTTAAACTATGAATGAATATGAATTGTTTTACAAATCGTTAGTTGTGATAATAGTCGTTTATTTCATGATTTTTAATTGAATAGAAGATCAAGACTTTTCCGATATATTATTCCTTCAGAAAATATTTAAAATTGAAAAAGCGCCGACATTATTATTAATTTCTTTATTATTTACTCGATATTTACAAACTTATAGAAATAATGCACATAACAAACACAAAACTGCGCCGCACAACTCATCAATTTTTTAGATGATTGTTTGGTTCGGTTAACACATCTAAAATCTAATGGCAAAGTCCTTGTAGTCCAGTCGGCTCAGGTTGCCTTGGTTCCGGATCTCGCAGCGCTCGATTTGACAGCCGGGCGAGCCTTCACTCGACAGCCAGGTGATCCTGCGGAATGGAAATATATGAGAATTACAGCTTCAAGATCATTACCATCAGTACCCACATTTTGTCCACCTCCTCCTTGGGACCCTGCATTTTGCCAACAATGGTGCCCTGCTTGCTGTTCTTTACCCATCCCGTGATGCCCGCCTTGGTGCAGCGATCTCGAGTGTCTTTCGTGAGATTCAGGCCTGGCGGATCATCAGAGAGATATATATGCTCATATTATATTATTTAGTCTAGCGAAAGTAAAATGAGGCGTGAAACCAAGTCAAGGACAAGTGGGGGGACCCAAAGTAACCAGCTAGCTAGCTACTGTGGCTTTTTATTTTTAGCCCTCGGGAACTCGTTGCCTTGGGTTCTAACCCCCCCAAATCCTTGATCCTCAAACTGTTTGTACCTTGTACGTGGCCGTAGACCTCGAAGTCCAGCGTCACCAGCAGCCGGATGTCAGGAATGCCCATTTCGATTACCAAATGCTCACTTTTGGTTATGTAAATTTCACTTCGAATTTTTATTGACTTTGTTTTTTATCACTTTTATTTAGAATTATGCCTGGGGTTAGGGCTTAATAATATCGCGCACGCACTGGAATCCTTATTTAAATTTAAACACAATTTTTTTCAAGCGGAAAATTTGTGGCGCTCGCGATTTGGATATTCAGCAAACGGTCGCAAAATTCAAACTAAAATGCCAAGTTCCTACAAATTGACGCTCCGCTAGCATATCAATTGCTTTCTATTTTGCGTTTTCGATTTGTATTTGCGTATTTATTTTAGCCGTCCGTTGCATTCGGTCTCTTGCTATTAGTTGTTGCTACTGATTCTCTCGTTTTTGTTGTTATTTATTTTAAATAAAAATAAAGAAGGAAAGGAATGAGATACGAATCTCTTGGGTTGTTAAGTATCTCATTTGTGGATGCACTACGGTGGGTTTATTGAAAAAAGTTTGGTTCGGGGATAGATTTTACTAGGAGAAATATTGAAAAAATATCCCCTTCTACATAATATCAAAAATAAAGTAAACTTTAAAATAAGGATATTCTAAATATCCATAAATAGAGCATTGAAATTGAAACGTTGTCCTCAAGAAATATCAGACACATTTTAGTAAATTGTTTAGGTTCTTATCTAGATTATGTTGGTTCTATATAGTAAACAGAATATAAATATATATATCAAATTTAGAGTCAAATAATAAAATAATGATATATTTTACCTAAGTTGGGATTATATTTTTAAATGCTTATCTTTGAAAACATTTTGGTGGGATCTCGGTAAGGCTCTAAGTAGTTTTTCATAGGAAATGCTCTCAAAATATATTTTTTTTATCTGTTAAAGTAAGTAAGTTAAGTAATATCTATATTATAAAATTAAAGCATACTTTTCTTAAGAATTAAATGTACCCTCTTTAAAGAACGCTTTCTCTACTATTATTTATTTCTTTCCCAAGTGCGCTGTCTCATGGCAGACATGCCCTACAGGTGGCTTTTATCTTTGTACTATATATTTTGCTAAATATTTCTCAATTTAGACACAAATTTGGCATTTTCTTTGCCTCTAGAAATTGTACTGACCCAGAACAATGCAGGGGCTTTGTTTCTGCCCCTTTGATTTCGCTTTCGCTATATAAAAATCACCTTTTTGTGCGATGCCAGGAATGACAAGTTCACAGCAGTCGTATTTATTGGGCCATGAGACTTTTATAAGGCGAGACGACACAAGTATTATCTGATTTGTATATTTCTAAATTCGATGAAAGGGAAATTTATTTCATTTTCAAACATTTTTCAATGCAAAAATGTTTACTATTTACGAGTGTTGTCCCCGACTAGGTATTTTTCCTCAGAGCCTAAGATAAGATTGATCAAAATAGACATAGCGGAAAAGTAGAAGATAAATATAGGAAGAGGATATGCTTTTTCCATTTCTAAAATAATATTAAACCACTTCCCCTGCTTTTAAACTTTAAAAACCCTCAGTTAGTATATTTTTTTATGGTATTTACAAACTTGTATTTATTTATATTCTTGCGATATATGAAAATATCAATGTACAATGTTTATACTCGTATTGTTTATTAACTTAACTAGCTGTGAGTGTCTGGGGTGAGTGTGCCTTCGTCACCAGGTTAAAATTTGATACGTAAACCTGTTGCGGAAAATGCAAATATTATTCTTATGTCCTAAGATCGTTCTGTACAGGTCTAGGTTTATGGAACTGCTACACCGGGAGACTACAGGGATAATGGCTAAACATCGGACTCTTAAGTAAGCTCGGTAAGATTAGGCTTAGAGCGATTATAACTAGGTTAACATCTAGACATAGAAACGATTTAAATGATCTCTAAACGATCTGCACCGCGGAATGTGGCCTCTCGATGAGGCTGCTCTGCGCCTCCTTGTCCTTCTCCGCATGCCGGCCCAGCGAGGCGTGCTCCGGCTTCAGATAGTAGTGCGGCGGCGGCGGCGACAGAGGCTTGGAGAACTTGGAGGACTCCGCGAAATGGGCACTCTTCTTCCGGCGTTCGCGGAGGAAGTGCAGCCGCACATAGTTGATGGGTATATCGACGCTTTCGGCGCCCACGCCCTCGCCATCGATGAATACACCGCGCACCAGGATAGAGTTGGAGCATTTGATGGCGGCCAGCAGCAGGAAGGGAATCAGGTGTGTCAGCCAGAAGCTCAGGAGCTTGTTTTCTGTGGTAAAAATAAGGAAAATGCATTGCAATTTACAGATTTTTCGAGAATTATGTGCAGCAAAAGCAAAGCAGTTTTTAAAAACAGTTTTCCAAATTCAAATAAATGTATTTTTAGCTTAATTTAACCAAAAATGTACTTATAAAATAATGAATTATTATTAAAATTTTATTATATACTATACTAAATATAGAATAATATATAAGATATCTTTAAAACCTCACCTGGATACAGATACACATCGAGCAGATTCCAAATGCCGCGCCAGGCATTCACCGCCCCAAAGAATGTCATCAGATAGTAAATGTCGCAAATTATCAGCTTGAAGATACCGCTTATCCGGCGGCACACGTACCGCATCAAGGGATGGATCAGGAAGGTGACTGCCACCGTCAGATAGCCAATAAGCTGAAAGTACTCTTCAAATTAAGATACTTATTCAGGAGATAATATATACCAAAGCTTACCAGCGAACCCCAAGCGGACTTGGCTTTGTCCCGGGGAAACAAGAGCAGATCAAAGATGCCCCAGACACCGCGCCAGGCGATGACCACCAGGCTGCCAATGACAAAGACCGAGAAGAGAGTGTCCAACACATACAGGCCAGGTTGATGAAAACCCTGGAGGAAACCGAGAATTAGTTATAACTAATTCAAGAAAATTCCATGCTTTAACTCACGGGTATCTTGAACATGGTGTCCACCTCAAAGTAATCGCTCTTATGATCCATGGTCACTGTATAGGGAGCAGCACCCAGGTTCCTCAGCGTCCTTGTGGCCACCAGGAAGATCAGAGCAATCGCCGTGACCACACAGACTATGATGAGTGAATCTACGCTGGTCAGCCAGTCGCAGAGCAGCCAGGCACCGCGCCACATATTCACGCAGACAATGCCAAAGATGGCTGTATATACCCGCGACACCGTATAGTAGGTGAGGCGTCGCCTATCCGGATGGATGTGCTCCTTGAAAAAGTTCTGTGTGATGGTGAACACAAAGTGACCCAGGCCGCCAATAAGGAAGCTGGCCATCGCGGACAAAGGCAGGCTGTTGGGAAAGAGATACACGCCCATCAGCTCCCAAGTGCCGCGCCAGTAGGCGATCACGCAGGGTGCCACCACCAGGCAGGAGAGCATCATGTCCAGGATCTCGAGCAGCAGTTCATGGAGATCCCTTCGCGGCGTCTCGGCCTCCAGGCGCTTGTTGTTGTTGCAGGCGGCAGGTGAGTGTGTGTGCTGGTGGGGCAGGTGTGTGGTGTGTGTTGGATGTGCCGGATGTCCGGCCAGATGCAGGTGGTGGTGATGCTGCTGCAGGAGCTGCTGATCCGTTTCCTGGCCATGGCAATGAGATTTCTGTCCCTGACGCTGGCTGCTCACTATGATTGGCGTGGGCCCCACCGGCGTGCCCTTGTCCGTGGCCAACATGTCTCTCTCTGTGTGTCTGCGTTTAAGTTTGATCTAGGGTCGGATTCCGTCAATGGGTTTCCTCTTAATTTCGCCTAATTACTGGCAATTGGCACTGCGGATATTTTTAGGCTGGGACGACCTGGACGCTCCTGCCCACTGCTCGGTGGTCGGTGGCAGCTTTAGAACTGGCGGCGGCGGCGGCTGCTGTGGTCAGGTAGCTGGGTGCATTCCGTAACCGGAGAGAGAGCACATATATGGGTCCTCTCCGGAACCGTCACCGCTGCTGCATCGCCGCTGCGGTGATAATAATCTGGCGCTGATAATTAAACCGTCTATCTGGGGTCTTCTCTGTTCCTCTCCACCGCCTGGATGGCCTCAGTTGCATAATCCGCATCCACTGTCACATGTACATCCACATCCACGTCCGCGTCCACGCCATTTGCCGTCTGGAAGGGTATCAGTATATAGGTATATATATTATATAAATGCAAAGAACCATTAAGAGCTTAAGCTACTAAGCGCGTCTCCTTATCACCTTTTTGCACTGACTTCAATTCCGGTTATCAATCTTTGCTCTACGGCAAGTCAACAAAAAATAAGGGTCCTAATAAGTGTTTTATAGTTGATTTTTAATTCTTTATAGTTTATAGTTTCTGGCAGCTGCTTGAGAATGGGGCTTATCGCCTTCAGAGTAACAGACTGACTGTTTCCAGTGAGATTTGGACCCTAGGAAACTGTACTTGTACTTGCGGTTTAGTAAAATGTATTAGTGTTAATATTAAGGCAGGTTTAGTATAAATATTTAAGTGAGAGCCAGCCTATCAATCATCAGTCAGCATTTGCTAATTAATTTAATCTTTTTGTTTTATAATTACACGCTCTTCCTATTTGAAATGATTGTGATTTTGTAGAAAATCCCGGATTAAAGAGTTTTTCGATTTAGCTACTTGATTATCTATATCTTATCTTATTATATTAGAGTTTACTTAAAAAATTGATTAGAAAATAATGACACTTTAGTGTAGAATTTGTTGTTATAATGAAATTTGATCCTGAAGAAGGATATTATCCCATTTGTCATATAAAAGTAGTAGCTTTTCTGAAATACTCTTTTATTAAGGATGACAGAAAATATCGTAATTTCAATACTGTAACGATAAATAGATGTCTTTACGATTGTTAAATAAAATTGATATTATGTTTGATAAATTTCATTGTTCCAAAGAGAATAATTAACTTGGTTTAATAATCAATAAATATTAAATATTAAATATGAAGATTACCTCAATTTAGATTTAAAAATAATCAGTAAATGAAAAATAAGTTAATTTAAGTATTTTTCGATGCTTTAGAGTTCTGCAGGAAATTTAAGTTTACAATATTTTCTATATCAGAATAATCAAAATATTTCTGCTGGTATATTATGCCGGACTTTTCTTCTCTATGCTTTATAGAATACAACCCCACCTTAAACATTTTCAAATATTTTTCTTTCACCAAAAAATAAAACAAAACTCCCTCATTTGCTAGATAGTTATTAAAAATACAAAATGATGAATGAAATTATGAAATGCAAAGATAAGCACTCGTGATTTGAAGACAACTGACCAAGTGCCATAAAAAGCACAATAGCTCGTCAAGTGTCAACTGATTTGACTTAAACTATAACCATGCTAGTTGTAATATAATTTATATTACAGCTGTATTCTTTTAATACCACCCAATTGAGATATTAAGATATCATAAGACGTGGTGCCGAAAATTCGGGGAACTTTCCTCCATGTGACTCATTAAAGCACTCCCTTGTGCAAATATTTAGGCATTCATAGCAGTCTTAGCAAAAACAGGCCTGGGAATCCTTTATTGTCTCCAAATTTGGGGGGCATCATGATATAAGAAGAACTACAATTAAAAGCTTATGCCAGATGGCCCACATTTTTATGGAGAGATCACCTGAGAGAGAGAGAGCGTGAGACACGGGGCTCTTTTACTGATAGCTCAACGTCAACGTGACAATTGTGCGTTGAGTGGCCGACACTCGACACTTAAGTCCCCCAGTCCCCTTCGGGCTTATCTCAAGTGACTTAATAGATCCAATTGAAGAGTCCAGGAGCAGCTTTGATTAAACGTAACCACCAGTGGAAACAAAAAGCGAAAGTGATCCGTCGACAGTGCCAGTGCCCATCGAAAGTGTCCGGAGTCTTGAACTTGTGGCCACTTGAACTTGTCACTTGTTAAGGGGCCAGGTCAGGGGCAGGGGCAGACTCGTGTCCAAGTGGTAGGAAGGGATTCCGGATACGGATTTGGGTTTGCATTTGGATTTGAGGGATTTCAGGGAGGCCAGGGAATGAGGCAATGTCATAATAGTCAGCAGACAGAGTGAGTATTTTGCGTCAAATAGTTAATAGTTAAAAATAGTTCCCTTAAGTAAATGTGTGGGGGTTTTCAATTAATTGAATTGCTGTTATTATTTTAAGAGAAATTTAGGTAAAGTATAGAAATTTGTATATAGTTTTTTTTGGATGTAGTAATGAATGTTCCATAAATAAATCTGATAGTAGAAAATATAGGACGCAAGTCCAATTTATATTAAATATGTTTATTTTATTGCGAATTAATAAATAATAAAAACAGTGTAATGTTTTCTAAATAAAATATATTTCTAGCGTTTGAATTTGTACCTTAATTTATGATTATATCAAATCCATAAATTCATCAACTAATATATTCTGCTTGAATTGGAAGAAAAATCTCTGAACAATCCAATTTCTGAAGTGAGGGCTCTTCTTGGAAATTTGTTTCTGAATTTAGGAGCTGGAATATTTACACTTAAAGCTTTAAAATTAATTGATGATTTTTATTATTATACCAATATATATGATTTTTATTAAATTTTGCAGCCAATATTCAGCTTTAATTTAAAAAAAACTCTGAATGATCAATTTCTGAAAAGTAAAGCCCTTCTTTGTACTCAGTTTCTAAATTTAAAAATGCTGAAATAATTCCCAATTTATATATTTTATGAACATTTCTCAATTATGAACTGGCAGTGTCTAATTAGTCGTCGCCCCCTTGGAATTAGTGCAGGATGTTTGTGATTTTAGCGTTTCGCTTGCTTCTCTCTGCGGCGGCCAACGCGGCGTATGCGCGATAATTAAACACACAGAACTTGCGCAAGGTCCACGAGCGGGTAAGGGGGATGGAGACTCTCTTTATTCTTTTTTATTTTGTCGGTTCCCCTGAGATTGCTGTTTGGGTCAAGCGCATTCGCATTTAAAAACCGACTGCTGGATTTGTGGGCTAAATGGACAGCCCGCTGGGCACAGCAAGACTTCCTCGTTTTGGGGGATTTCGTTGATGCAGCCTTCTAAATTGAGATCAGAGGCGGAGGACAGGGAGGAGGAGAACCGAGAGGGACACCTACACTGAATTCAAGTTCAAACTCCCCAAGTGGGCCAAGTGACTGCGTTCCAATGCTGCTGGTTGCAAAATGCAAATTCTGGATGCCCCATTTCGGTGGCACATTGTACTCCAATTATGTCGGCTAATTGACAAAGAACGGGTGACAATTCAAATGCCAAATTGGACACTGTGCGACTCTCTCTATCAGTTCTCAGAGCTGGGTACTCAATTTTTCGCAAGGTTCTCGAGAGTTACGACTTCTGGACAGCCGCTGTCAGCTAATTAGATTTGCCAACGTATCTGTATCTGTATCTCTGAGCAAAGATAGATAGCTGGCTGGATAAGGCCAAACATAAAAGTGCCTCTCCCCCTGGCGGCTCAGTTTATGACCGTTTATGATTGGCTTGTGATTGCTAATTTGCCTTTGACTGATTTGAAAGCGTTTCTAGGCGCGATAATGGCTAGTGTACATCTCTTTACAGCTCGTCTATTGTTCAGTATTTACTCGTGTGATTACCAGCCTTTAAGTGCTCGTCTTTTTTTTTCGCCGTCATTGTCAAGTTGAATAATCGGAAGATCTAATTAATAAATATTCGGAGCATATGCGCAAACCTTACGGCTGTATTGATTTTCTTAGCACCTTTTGATTGTAACACTTAAGTTATGAATAGGGGAGTTCTGAAAACGTGAGGTAACTGGTAAGAGGCTGGGTTTAGCATATGGAAATTGAATTTTGCAATAAAAGTTTCTGTATAATTAACATAAATATAATGTTGTTCAGACACTCAACAGATTATTTATGCAATTTTGATATACAATTCGGTTTTAAGTGCTGCTTTTAAAAATGAGAACACGTGCTTTAAAGGCAAAGTTAAGTAAATAAAACATATTTGAAAAGCAAACTTTAAACTATTGCTAATCTTTAAATAATAAACTGGTTTCTTATAAAAAAAATGTAAAGAAAATAGATTTTTTCACTAGACCAGAGGAATTTTATGTCAGAATTATGTTATTCTAAAAAGCTTAATAAGAATGAAGACAAAGGCAACACTGCGTATGAGTAATAATTTATTAAATTAATTCCTTTAAGCTTTAAAACTATTTAAAGCAATTTTTTGTTCATAATCACATAACTAGCAGGGAATCTATTAATCAGATAAAATTAGGACTTTAGTACAATCAACCAATCAATAAACACAGCTCTTAAAATAGAATCACAAGCACCCTTCCCTATTTAACTACAATCTCTTTCTAAACCAAAATCTGTCGCATTTCCCATAATAAATAAAATACATTTTTACTGCCAGTGAAATCAAATTAAACACTCTCATATTTTCCCAACAATCGCGCCACATTTCCCAATTGCTTCGATTAGATAGAGACGCCGAATCGAATAATCGCCTTATCAGTTATCGATTTACAAAAATATATTACAAAATGGTATTTGAAGTGAGCGGAAAATGCGTGCAGCCAGATCAGAGATAAACACAACAAACACACACTCATCACACTCGCACACACCAAGCTAACACACACTCGATAGTGCCGAGCACGCACACAGGCGACAACAGCGATGGACTGTAATAAATTTATGCAGAAAAAAAAAACAAAAACATGGGATTACCGTTTAAAATTAGCAGAGCTTGCTGCCGACTTTGTTGTTGTTTTTTGTATTTTATTTATTATTATTATTTATGTTTTGTTTCTGCTGCTGGGTGCGTGAGTCGCGAGCTTTTTACTGGTTTTATTCTTGTACTTGTTTACAACAAACACGCAGACACACACACACACCGGAAATGATTGGGTTTTATCGAATTGCTTCGATTACAATTGGCTTTTGATTTTCGATATTCGATTTGTGGTTCGTTCGATTGCTAGACCGTTAGACATAGATGTTTGATGCCCGAATGCGCGTACGCGACTTCTGGCGCTACTATATATATGCCTATACTCGTAGGAATTGGCTAAGCTCGGTCACACACACACACACTTAGCCTGACACACACACTCGCACACACTCTTGGAGGGGCGCACAATCTAGTTTATTTGCACGGTTGTTTGAACTCGGCAGTCGGACGAACTGACTGTGTTTTGTGTTTGCCCGCCGTTATATTCCGTTCTGATCGCGATCACTTCGTTGTTGTCAGTCGCCGGTGGCTGCAGAATCTGAACTGGAAGCCCGGGGAACCGAACTAAATCTGCCTCGGATTTGGGTCTCCGGATCGGACTGATGAGCGAGAGCCGAGGCCCCGAAAAAAAGCCCCACAGCTTTGGTTTATCACATTCCCTTCGAGGGTCCCTCGAGCCGTCGAGTCCAAGTCCGAGCTTGAGCTTGGCATAAAATCCCGCTTAGCACCGATAGCGATATCTTGTTATTAGATTTTGAAAATTTTCCCATTAAATTGCGTTTTGTTTGGAATTTTCCAGCAGTTGTTAAGCTTTGGAAAATATTTGCTTTCAATATATGTGCTGAACAATTTTTTTAAAATTTGTCAAACCTAGGGAAAGCTTTCCCTCAGCGGTATTTCGATATATTTAAGCTTTCCTTTGTTTTTTGAAGATGACAGCTCTTTTCTCTCTGCCTACAAATTCCTTGTTACACAATTAAAATAATATAGTAATCACAATATCAAGTCATCAAAATTTGTAAAAATAATTTAAACATAAAATTCCCCACAAAAATCTGATAAAATCCACAAATAAACAATTGTATTCCTATTTAAAAAACATTGACTTAATAATACCCACTGATTGCGCTTTTTTACTTTGCAGGTGTAACCAATCAGTTATGAATTAATTTGAAACTGATACATTTGCGCCAGCAATCTTATAAATTCAATATTATAAATTCTACGCTAATACGTCATAAAATCAATAGAATTAAAATATTTAAACTAAATTATTCAGTGTGAGAATTAGTTCAGAGTGTCTGGAAAATGCTGAAAAATCCAATTTGCGCATCAATATTGGCGAAATCCCATGAGAATCCCATCAGTCGACATTATTTTCCAATCAGTTTATAATTGCTTTCGGGCATCGCGTAACCAATTCGAATGTGAACTTAAATTTGAAATAATTTCGCACTTAATAAAGTCATAAAAAACGTTGCAAGTGCAAATCTATAAATATTCAATTACGCCTGGGAACTGGAAAGCTTACTCTAAATCATGGAGAGTTCATACTTTCCCTCCTCTCACATCGAACTCTTAATTTATTCGCGAATAATTTTAGATAAGAAAAATTAAATATTAAGATTTCCTTGTTAAGAAATAAATTCAATAAGCTACGTTTTGACAGTTGAAAGATTTATCATGCAATTGAAATGAATTTCCCAGCAGATCGGTATAAAAGGTGCACAAAATCCGCACTCTGTGAGCGTGATTTTTGTGTTGATTAGATTTCCACGGATGTTTATGGGTCTATCGTGATTTTCTTTGTCTGATTATCATAAAGATCAGGCGTCACAGATATATTTCCTTAATGCTAATGCCTATTTATGATTCAACCTTGAAAACGCTTCTGATAGAGCACTTATTTTGACAAAATAAACTGAAGTGCCTGCTGTCTGCGTTCATTATCTCATGATTTTATCAGTTGGAAAATTGAAATAACTCGGGAAATTCGCCATAAGTTTGTCACGAGATTAAGGAACTTAATAAACAATTTCATTCATAAAAAAATATTTAAATTAGTTATATAGAAATGATTATTTGTAAATAGCTGCATGTATGAATAATAAATTTAATTTTATTAGGCTTATGTTAATTTTAATGGAAACTTTTATGCCTATTTTTTGAATAGGAATCACTCAATTATTATTTACATTTATGGCTCTTTAAGTTAGACATTTTATACAGAAGCTTAAGAGTTGTTTACAAAAAAGTAGCTCTATTAAACAACAAATTAATTATTTAATAAACAAAACTGAATCATAGACACCACATTTCTAGAAAAATAACCACTATTAAGATTAATCTTTTAATTAAGAAAAGAAATTGCCTAATTGCAGGTTTATCTTACCTCCAGATAGCCACTATCAAATTGGTAATATAATTGAGAAACTTTGGGAGCCTACCGATACGCTTTTAAAGCCGGTCACTATATTACTAACCTACCACAAGAGTCAGCTAAACTTCAACTAGAGATATGTTTCGCAGAAATTCGGTTTAGCTTTTTATTTTTTGTTTTTTTATATATTTTCAATCCGAGATATTCCAATGTCAACAGAGCCAGGTCAGAGCTATGCAAATGACCTGCGTCTAATATCACCGAAAAATCACCAAGTCACTGGGTTATTTATTAATTTTATTAATTAGTCCAAGCAATATTTACATACATACGTCTCTCTTGAATACGTCTCCGTTTCGAACTCGTGTTGATCACAAACTGAACTAATTCGTTGCCAAATATTTGGACCTCTCGTCAGGCGTCCAAATCGTCGGCACAGCGTTATCGCCGCCAAAACTGATAAGGCTCGATCCGAAAGGAAGGTATTATATTATGGGTCCATTTCCACTCCACTCCCTCGAGCTCTAGCTTGACTAGCCTCTATTCCACTTTGGTAGTTTAACGATTAGAAATTAATGTAAATATCGCTCGAAAACGGGCTTTTCTTGTGTATTTTTCCGCCATAATCGCATAATCGATTCGATTCCCGTTCTCAACCATAATGTCAGATGACTGAAAAGACTGCTATCGGAGAGACGGCATTGCGAAAACACAGACATAAAGGCCAATCAGTTGGCGTTGCCGGGTCGTAAAGATCGAACAATGACTGCTCATCGGCTCTACGATGCTACGATTCTTCGAGTCTACGATTCTACGAGTGTGTCCCATGCCTTAGGGGGTTAAAAATTATAATACACTGGGTATATTATAACAATATAACATATAATAATAAGAATTTATTATATAAATATATTTGTATATAGTCAAGATACTTTTTAGCTAAGCTCAGGGTGTATAGTGTGTATTTTAAGCCATTATAAATTTTAGGGTTATTTTACACTATAATATCTTTTTAATTACATATTTTCCATAAAGTCATCATCAGTGTAAATTTGAAAATGCGAAACAAAATTATAATATATTCGTTAGGGATCAACAAAATTCCATAACATTTACTGGGTAAACACAAGGAATACAATATTATAAAAAAATATGTGCTATAAAATGAACTGAAACCAAACATAAGAAAATCCTAAAAGTAATCCGCAATAAACTTTCTAAAAAGCCAATAAGTATGCTGTAAAAATATGGACAAAAAATATGAGTGCAGAGTAAAAAGGTGAATTATAATGAATGTAAAATATTTATCATTAAATACTTGTTTATAATCATTATTCGATATAAACTCCGATCATGCATTTAATTCTTTTATATGAGGGGCCTGTTATTCCTCATCCTAGAGTTAATTTATTTGCTAATTAAAAAACAAACCCTTTTAGCACATTATTCAGACAGAAATACAATATTTTCGGAATTGAGCAATTAAACTAATTTGCAATAGAATATCTGGGACTACAAATAAGGATGCAGTGGGACCATCGAAAAAAAGTAGGTGAAAGGTAACAGTGTGTCCTCTTCAGCGGGTAAGTCCGAACCAAGACTATTATCCTGTATCCTACATATAAAGCTGATAGCACCGATCGCCAAAGGCCCCTTTATTAAAAGAATCATCAAAAGATGAACGTGTATATTGTTTCAAATATTGCCGGTTGTCTACAAGTATACCCGAATCAGTGGGCCTCAAAATATGCCGAATAACGAGTAGAAAGAGTGGTCACACTTCGAAGGAATTAACATTTTTCCGCAGCGTGAAAAATTTACGAACTGAATACCGTGCTTTTAATATAAAATCTTAATTTATTGTTTCGTTTTCTAACATTTACAAGTAATATACATTTTCCTATATCTCAGCTCTGGCGGCCTTGGGTTCCTGGCTCTCAATCTTTTTGAACAATTCCGCTAGTTTGAACTTCTGTATCTTTCCAGAAGTGGTCTTGGGGAATGTTTCTACGGGAATCACATGCCTGGGAATCTTGAAATGGGCAATCTTGCCCTTGCTGTACGCCTTCAGGGACTCCGCGGTAAAGGAATTGGGATCAACGCCCTCATGTAGACGAACGAACACGCAAACCTCCTCGCCCAGTCGCTCGTCTGGAACACCGATCACCTGGGAACATATGGTAATTAGATATCTATAACTTATAAAACCTCTCAAAAATACCCACATGAGCTTCGATGACCTGCGGATGAGCATTTATGAAATCTTCAATCTCTTTGGGGAATATGTTCTCGCCGCCACGGATGATCATCTCCTTGAGGCGGCCCACAATCCTACCATATCCGTTTTCCTCCAGAATAAACTGATCGCCGGTGCGTAGCCAACGATCCTTGCCAATCGTTTCCCGGGTCTTCTCATCGTCGCCGTGGTAGCCCAGCATGGTGGTATAGCCGCGAACGCACAGCTCCCCGGGCTGGCCAAAGGGCACACACCTGCCCTCGGCATCCACCACCTTGGCTTCGATGTGATCCTGCAGATGACCCACCGAGTTCAGCACAATATCGTCACTGTCGCCGGGCAAGGATTGGAAAATCACGGCCGTGGTTTCCGTCAAACCGTAGACACTGTGGACTGTCTCCACGTTCAGGACCTGGCGCACATCCTTAATGAGCTGCGGCGACACAACAGCGCCGCCCGTAATGGCTTTCTTGACCTTGCCAAGGGGCACCTGTAGCTTCCGCTGAGTGTTGACCAGATCCACGTACATCGTGGGAGTGCCATGGATCACTGAACATTTCTCCTTGACGATTGCTTGCAGGGAGTCCTTGGGACTGAAGCCAGCAGACGGCAGAACCAAGGTGGCGCCTTTGGTCAGCGCCGCCATGATGGTGATGACAACGCCAAAGGCATGGAACAAGGGCACTTGGACGCAAATCCTCTCGCCCTCCAGCTGATTTCTAATGCCCACATGGATGCCATTGTTGACAAAGTTGTTATGGGAGAGGCACGCCGCCTTGGGATTGCCGGTGGTACCCGAGGTGAACTGAATGTTGCAGCGGGACTCTGGCAGGATATCCTGCTGGACCTTAGCCACCTCTTCGCGCTCCGACCTGTTAGCCAGGTCGAGGAGATCGTCAAAGCGGAGTGCACCCTTCAGGCCATCGCTGCTGTCAATGATCACCGATTGCAGATGAGGGAACTTCTCGCTGCGAATCCTGCCGCCATCCGAATCCGCCAGCTCCGGGCAGATGCTCCTCAAGATCTCGTAATAGTTTTGCGTCTTGAACGTCTCCGGTGCAATGATGGCCTTTATATTGACCTTGTTCAGACAGTAGGCCACTTCGGGTCCCTGGAAAGCGGGATTAATGCCCACTGAGATAAGTCCTGCTCGGGCGGCTCCCATCATGCCCAAGTACCAGTGCATATAGTTGGGCGCCCACAGACCTACGGCATCACCTCGCTTTAAGCCCAACTTGCGGAAACCCGCCGCCAGAGCATCCGCCTCCTGGATCAGACTCCGGAAGGTGTAGCGCTTGCCCTCATGACAGGAGACTATGGCCTCCGTGTCCCCGAATTCCGCTGCTGAGAGCTCCAACTGATTGCCAATGGTGCGGTGGACCAGCGGTGCCTGGCCCACATGGTGTCTGTGACTGGTCAGAATGGGCAGCGACGTGGAGATGCTGAAAGAAAGTAAGTTGTAAAAGGGATTACATTAAAAGAATTACATGCCGATAAGCTAAATAATATTTGTAGTTCATCGAATTTGAATTGATTTTGAGAGTATTCAGCTGTGGTTTAATATTAAGCTGGGGTTTGAATATTCAAAGCTTTGCTAAGATTTAATAAGCCTTCAACCAGCTTTAGGTGATTAGTCTGAGGCAAGGTTTGGTATAAGAAAGACGTGTTTTTGAAAGTCTAAACGTGTGCGCATAAACAAACAAAATCTTCGGAAAAATAATTACAATAATTAAAAGTGATTAAATATTTAAATTAAGGTTTAGTTCGTGTCCGCCGATTAATAAAAACGTAAAAAATATTAAAAACACAATTGAATTCATAACTGAAAAATTTTTAAATTGTGTTTTAGAGTGGGTTACAAAATCTACAAAAATAATGTAAGATATTGATCCTAGTTTCGAAGTCAGTATTAATTTGTTCTCCTCAAAATAATCTCCTGATTACTGACTTAATTCGTTTTTTATACATTAATCTACATAGCCTTGAGCCTAATCAAAATTAGATATTGAAATAACCAAAAACAAGTCCGCAAAAATACTCACAAAAAAGTCATTTAAAATCATTAAAGAGCCAAAATTGATTAACGATAACAACAGGTTTTAATTACGATTGACTAATGGGTTTCTCTCTGTGCAATTAAAGAAATTAAATGATACGAAAGTTCTCTTTTAAAACTTTTGTTTTATAAATATGATATTTACAAAACTTATCTAAAATAAATCAAAATTATATTCTTTTTTTAATTGAAAGTTGAAAAATGTACAACATTATTTCTGGTAAACTAACCGCAAGAACTACAAACTATTTTCCCTACAAACTAGACTACATGTCAAAAAATAAAAAATGTATCCATTTGAGGTTTGCTCTTCTGCTAGTTGGGTTTGTAATTTCGCTAATCTAAAAGCTTTTTTCAATGCAAAAAGCTTTAAAAAATAATACAAAAAAATAATGTTCTTATATATAATCATGTATGTTATCACTTGATTTATATTTGTCGACGACAGATTGTGCTTCCGATTTGTAAGCGTGCCTTAATACCTGTCCAAGGGGTGGGGAGCAAGGGACGCGTGCCGGTCAATGTTTTTAAAAAATATATTAAATAAATATAGGCGTCGGGTAATTACCGGTTATTACACCTTACAGCTTGTTTTATTTAAATAAAGATTAAAATAGACTACGTATATATTTATATTATAGATTATGTATTTGTTAAACCTGTTAAAGGTAAATATGAATTATAATTAATAATCTGTTGACTTGGCACTTGACTTTGCTGGCTGCCACAAATTATCAAGCGAGTGGAAAATTCTCTAAGCGTTTTAACTTATCTCTTGAAAGTCATCGAAATTAATGCACGATAATTAAATATTGGTCCAAATATAGATACTAGCCTCAGAGCAGCCACGCCCCCTTAAGCTGGGCTTAACCTATTCTGGTTTATATACTACTAGTATTAGTACGTTCCATTTAATCTTAATTATGCTGGGACTGTACCCTCCTCCATCTGGAATCTAAATTGTTACGCAATTCTCCACCCAGAATGCCGAGGGGGATAAGAGGGGGGACTTTATAGCTCACACCCTAAGCTAAAAGAAAATTAAATGCTGCGCAATTTGAAGGTGGAATATTTTCCCCTATTACCTTTATAATAGATAAAACCACAAATGACCTTGAGGTTGAGATAGAAATCCTTAAAGGTCCTTGCTTACCTGCGCATGGATTTCAAGACACAGCGCTGCCTCAGCACCTGCCTGGAGATGATCTGCAGATTCCTGTTCATCCTGAATATATATCACAGACTTTCACTTGAACTTATATATTAAAGGTTGTATATTAGGTGCTCATAACATGCACTTGCACAAGTTCTTAATTAATTTTTGTTAATGTTTTTTTTTTTATTTCTGAGGAACGTCCGCAGCCCGCCAAGTTCTGATACCAACTGAACGGGGAGGTTTTTTTTTGTACAATCGTCGCCGCTGCCGGCTTCTCTGCCCTTGCCCCTGTCTTTGTGTTTTTGTTTTTTTTTTCTAATACACTCAGACACGATCTTTGTCAGCGTTTGTTTTGCTTTGTATTTTAACAGTTTTATTTTGTTTGCATTTTTCTTTATTTTGCTTTTGCTTTAGGCTCAGTCTCTGTCTTTGCCATTGCCAGCACGTGTGGCTGCTAGTTGTTGCTTTTGCGTTATTATTTGTGTTTATATTTTATTTGTGTTTTTATTTTATTTGTTTCGCTACAAAGTTTGATCGTCTGGTTAAGATTCACATCGATAAGCTTTTTTTGGGGGACCAAAGGCTTAGGCAAGGGGGATACTACAAAATTGTTATAGAAAAAATATATTTAATAATATATATTATTAGTAAATAGAGACAAAATGTTACCGAACCATTTTAAAATCATATAAGTACTTTTTTCATATATTTTGATATGTTTTATAAAATTATAAGCTTTATTTTATTTTTAAATAGTTATTCTGTAATTTCTCTTTAATTTTTATATAAATTGATTAATTATTTTTCTCCTTAGTGGTAGTTTGAAATATGTAAAAAGAAATGTTAAAATAAATCTATAACATAAAATAATATTATTCTTATGACCCCTTTAAAAAATATTTCTACCTATGCCTCTGTATATGTTTGAAGCTTTTTTTCTGTGTGGCGTGATTCCCAGCTGTATGATCTCGCAGGAAAGTGCGTTCTCCCCTTTATAATTTTACCAGCTGTGGGAAAGCAGTTTTGTGAAAATGTGTTAATAATAATAACAATGATAGAGACTTTTCAAGAGCATTTGACAGCTGTGTAATACGATAGTGTGGAAAGCATTGATAAGGCAAGGTGCTAGTACTCACTGATAGTAAGTTTCAATTACTTGCCTCTGGTAAACACATTCGAGCGGTTTTTGATTGTTTTGTTTATAGACAGCAAAAGGGGTTCAACAAATACTTTAAATGGTGAAAAATATATACAAAATATTGCTTATTACTTAGCTTTCTACGTAAAAGAGTGTTTTTATATTTTTAGAAATAATTAAATAGATAAAGTTTATGCTTTTATAGAGGAGGTAATATAGTAAGATACCATGTCTTAATTTGCTTTCGGTTGATTGTTATCAACACGTTAAGCTCTCTTTTATTTTTTTGTTTTAGAACTCAACTGATTAGAGAGCAATCCCCATTCGATAAGAAAAGCTATTGAATCATTGACTTTCCGGCATCCCTGATAAGTTGGCAGACATAATTCGCAACGCTGGGAAATTTACTGCTGTTATCACTATATTTAGAAGGCTTCTTATCAAAACCCCCAAAGCCAAGGTTCGTACGTATACGGAATTTATTTATTTATTTTATTTAATTGGCCTTGATGATAAAAAAAAAATATTCAAGAGAAGAGGTTTTGCACCAAGCTTGGGTTGTTTTTATAAACAAAATTAAGTTAAGTTAAATAGGAAAGTGGGGTTCAGCACAGACCTTGATTAGCAATTTATTCGATTTTTCTATTTAATTCATAAATAACATTTGTTAAAAAAAATATACATGGTTTTATAGGGCTTGAAAATAAAACAGAATAAAAGCTTAAAAGTACAACAAATATTATTAGGTTCAAGAGGTTTTAACGAGTAAATAAAGGAAGTTATTAAGGCTTATTTCACGGAATACCTTTCAATGTTCGCACTGTTAAAGCTGACTGATAAAGTAACTAAATAGTAATTTTGTATGATCATTTAAGATCTTTATATACTCCCAGAGTATTGCTTTAATTAATATTTTAAATATTTAATTGCAAGATGCTGACTTTAAGGTCTCACAATTGCATTAACTTTCTTTATAAAATTAATGGCAAAACACCTAACGGTGGTAAGCCTTAGGGAAAAATTAAAAATCACTTGACGTTTTTGGTTGCCTTAGAGTTTTCCACTTTAATTCAGCATAGTAGACACTTAATTGGGTTTTCCCATTTGGGTAATTCTAACAAATAAAACGAGTTCCATAAGAGTCACTAGCCATAAACAAAGAAGGTAAGGATAAAAGGCCAGAAAATGTATTATGTATAAATTAACTCTAGCCCTACATATATATGCATGTATAAATTTGTCTAATTTCCAAGATTTAAATTCCTTTACAATTTCTATTAAAATATGTCAAAAAATAAACCTTTATCAGAGAGAAATTCAAATACTTGACCGAGAAAACTAAATATCAAGATTACAATTATAATAATTTACGTGTGGGTTTCCCACGACAAATCAGTCACATCGGCAGTTTTGGTTTTCCATCAGCCACTTAACGACGATAAGAGGGAAATCCCAACGAAACTAGAGATTTTGGCGCGAAAACTCGGCTTGGGATTGGGGATTCAACAATTGTAAACAAACGCTTGCGCGCATTGCTCCTTTGGCTCTTTTTCGCGGTAGCGTCTTCGTCCTTCGACGTTTTGGGAGCTTCGTCGTGTTGCCACGCTACCAACAACCGAGTGGCAGGCCGAGTTTTCCTTGGGAAAACGGAAAAACTCTGAAGCTCTGAAACAACTCTACTGAAAACTGGCTGGCAAGCAAATCAGAAACTCGCAGACGCTCGTGGCATACGGTTGTGCTTTGTACTTGTTGTGGCTACCAAAAAAATTAAATTCAGAAGGGGACTCTTTTGGCAAAAAAAAAAAAAATATATATAAGTAGAAACAGGGAAGAAAAAGGGGGGCACTGCCGTTAACGCACACGCAACCGAAGCCATAAAGGGGCTAAACATATAAATTTGTGTAGTAAAAGTGAAGAAAGCGAAAGAATCAAAGTGGAATAATAGCGAGCGGATGTGTTGGAGCAATTTTCTGTGTGTGTTCGAGTGTATTTCTGTGTGTGTGTCTCTTTCTCTCTCTGTTGCTGTTGCTGTTGCCAATGAAAATGCAAATTGTTGGTAACAAATATTGGTAAAATGCGGAGGCCGTAGGAATTTGTGCAATGCGAGTGCGAAGCCAAGTATGCAATCCCAAACCCAATCCCAGGCCGTATCCCCGAACCGAATCAATAATAATACAATAATAACCGACCGATATTACATGGATAATGGCAGCATAAACCAGTTAACAGCCGAAAGTGTCTTTGTTTAGTTTCCCAGCCCCCAAACCCCTCCTCCTGAGCCCCTGCATAAAAGCCCTCCCCCCATGATCTCCGCCTGATTTCGGAGCAGAGATTCGACGCGGAGGAGAGTTTCGACCACCCCCCAAGGATGTCGCAGCCCCGCGCTGGACGTGGCGGTCGTGGCGGCGGCGCTGGTGGCGCCGGCGTTGGCCGCAAGACCCCCTCCTCGCTGACCGGTCCGCCGGATGACTCGGCCACGCCCAGCGAACGTGCAACGCCCGCCAGCAAGGCCGATTCGGATCCCAAGGACGACAGCTCCAGCAATGGCGACAAGAAGGACATGGACGCTTTTCCCGCCCCCAAGCCGCCCAGTGCCGGTGCCTCCATCCGCGACACGGCCAACAAGGTGCTCGGCCTGGCCATGAAAAGCGAGTGGACACCCATCGAGGCGGAGCTGAAGAAGCTGGAGAAGTATGTGGCCAATGTGGGCGAGGACGGCAACCACATACCGCTGGCCGGAGTCCATGACATGGTGAGTGCTGTACTGTACGCCGGTTTTTCCGCGGAGCGGGGAAAAAATAAAAGAAAATTTGTAAAATCAATTGTTAAGCAAAGAGAAAGGTATTCAGTATCGAAATAAGTACAGGAACAGGTATAGTGCACTGAGAGAATAAGGGAAATTTTATAAAAAACTTTCGAATGAAAATAATTGCTTTTAAATCCATTAACTAAGTGACTCAAATAACACTTTTTAAACAATTTTAAGTCTATAATGGATATATGAATGGAAATATTTATCTCATTTTAATTTTTTTTAAACTTAAATGTATTATTTTATATATTTATTTACATATTTTGCATATTTAAAGAGGATAAAATAATATTATGTCTTCTACGGAATAGAATTTTAAATATTAAATAATTTTTAAGGAAATAGGGAAGATAGGGACTTCCCAAGTTTAAAATAAATGTTTCTAAAAAATATAATTGGGGCATTAATGGTCTAAATATTTATTCATTTCTGTAATTTCTTTATAAACCTAAAATAATTGAGTTTATTTTTTAAATTTTCCTTTAAACTCAAAGTAATTGATTTTTTTTACTTATTTGTTTAATTATTATACTTCTAAATTCCAAAAACACAAATAAATTTAAATTTTTAATAAGAAATATTGATGTTCAAAGGGTTTTCTTTTAAAAAAAGTTTCTTGATTTTATTTAATTTACTTATTATGTTGCAATTAAATAGCTAACCAAATAATGAATACTAATAAAATTAATCAAGACTTGCCTAAATACCAGTATATTTTGCTTTCAAAAATTTGACTTGGGAATTTCCAATAAATTTGTTTACTTGACATTTTTTTCTAATAATATTTCTCCAAAAATTGTATTAGATTTCTTTATAATTTCCCGTTTACCAATCATTAATTTACTAAGTCTGAAAAATGTTATATATTTTAGAAGTTAACAATATAAAATATAGCTATGAAATTGCTTTGTTGAAGTGTAGTTGTCGGATGTACAAACGTCGCCCTTATCAACGTCGGCGGCATTTTCCGATTTCTGGTTGTTTACCAGCCAAAATAACGACACAGAGCCGCGCACAGGAACTGGCGGCCAGAAAACAGAGCAGAATTCAGAACTCAGAACTCGGAGCTCAGAGCACAGAAAATAAAAGTCAGAAAACAGAAGGCAGTAGCAGAAAACGGCGAGCGAGCAGAGAATGTTATTTGATAGCGCGGCCCAAATGTTTGGCTGCCAAGGCGATGGCTTTTCCGCTTGGCTCGGGCTCGAAGGACTGCCGGGAGTTCTGCCACAAGTTGCGCTGACTACCAGCCGACCGATAAACTCATAAAACATCGAAGAATTGAAGCGCTTCGATTTCAATTTACCATAAACGGTATGAAACGGAGAAGTCGTTGACATAAAATTAGCGTTGCGACGTCGACGGAGCCCCGCTAATGAAATGCGGCGAGCCGAAAAAAGGGTTGATGGGGTTTGGGACCTACCTCGGATCCCAACTTCTGTCATAACTTCAGGCTGTGTCTGTGCTAGCCAGACTAGACTGGGCCCGAGACGATATTAGCATAAATATAGCCCCAGACTACGAGGGCCAGCAGAGTGGAGCTATTTTTGCTTTAGTTATTTGGGTTTTTTTCTGTTCTTACTTCCTTGCTTGATGGCTTTGCTCTTGATTTTGTTTTAATTGCAAGACAAGGAGCTTGGAAATGTGGGGGATAACTTATTAGTCAAGTGGCTAATGCTAGACTTGATAATAATAATTGATTCTGGTACTAAGTCAATGGCGATAGGCGCTTATAAATGGGATTTGTTTATTTAATTTGTTTTAGTTTATTTATAAATTTATAACTTTTATACATTTTTATTTAAAATAGCATACATACATTTATATGTGGGAATATATTTGAAATAAAGCTTAGTAAAGTATGTAAAATGTAATGTAAATGTAATATAGATTATATGTTATTTATTTTGCATCATAAATTATTTTTTAATGATAACTATTAATAAATAATATATTATAAATAATCTATCTATCATCAATTTGCCTTATCAATATGATTCCTAAGCAAAAATTGAATTTTAAGTACGACGGAGATAATTTTTGATCAATGAACTCAAGACTGCACAATTGAGCGAAAAAGTATTTCATAATTAATCAAATTAGCAGTTTTTTATACCAATTGAAAACAATTTTACAAATTAATTAATTTTTTTTAATAATAATAATAGATATTAAAATAATAGGTAATAATAGATATTAAAGATTAATAATAGATATTAAAAGCATAGTGAAGTAACCAAAGAAGTTTAGCTTTTCTTGAAGAAAAAAACACAAAACCCTAAAAAAATAAACCAAAAAACCACTTTACTATTAACACTCTGCTCCCAAAATCTACATAAATAATAAAATTAGTCAAACAAATAACAGCAACCATTTATCCCTACAGAATACCGGCATGACGCCGCTGATGTACGCCACGAAGGACAATAAGACGGCTATAATGGATCGCATGATTGAGCTGGGCGCCGACGTGGGAGCCCGTAATAATGTGAGTCTTGGACCGGGGCTATTCTGGGAATAATTTAAAGCAGCTTGGACTGGCCACCTGCCTGGCGGCCAAATATAGAAACAAGCCCAGCTGTTTTGAGGCCCAACTACTACTGTGGCGGCAAACAAAAGCCGCTAAAATTGTGTCAAATCAATAAAAAGCGCATAATTAAATCTGAAGCGTCGGGGCGTCGGTGGGTGAACCCGTACATACACCCACGTCTACGCAGGATTTGCACGCACTCAATACTTGAATACTTCAATATTGCCGGCCCTCAATGGGTCAACCGAACCGAGCTTGGCCAACGGTCTCTGGAGGGCTCTTTGGCTTCAAGGGAAAAATTAAGGCAAAGAAACCTCAGCACGCGAAAGCCAAAGGGGGAATTTCCTACGGGTCTCTGGGAATTGAAAGTGAGGATTTTAGTTTGTTTGTATAACTGAAAGTTGAAAGAAATTTAATTTGGAAAAGGTTGGGATATATTTTTAGACAAGTATTCATTTAAAACTTAAAAAAGGTATGGGAAAGTTCTTGAAATTATTTTATTTTAATCAAATAGAGAAGCAATACAGAAAGAGTTGGTAATTCCATTTGCTACCTAAAAATTCGGTTGAATATATATTTTTACTAAACTACTGTTACCTTCGTTATCTAGTTTTCTTAGTTACTGTATTTATAAATCTATATTCTTTATTTATAAATCCTTTAAGCTATCAAGCTACCCATCATCAACTTAATAGCTTTAAGCCTTCAATCATGTAACCTCCAACAAAAGCAGGTTAACAAGCGAAGATGAAAGGTCAAAGCTGATGTTTATCCTGATTTCTTAGCCCATTTGCCATCGTGATTATTGCCAATTCTCGTTTCGATGTCAGCGGTAGTAGCAGCGACCAGGCAGCCAGGCGGCCAGGCCATTAGGCCAAGTGACCAACAATTGGCCGAATTCGTAGGCCAGCATTTTGCATGCCGCAATTACTTGGCACATTTCATTTGGGCCTCATCGGGCTCGGGTTTTTTTGGCTGACCAATTCACATGTCCCTACGCCTCTACAAACAATATTTTTGTGGCGATAAAAATCCTTGACCTAATTACAAAATAATTGTTGCCAAACCAGTTCGGCTCAGACATGGCGAATTGAATTACCAAAACAAACACAGAAAAGTTTAATTTTCCTTGGGAAATCCCATCTCCTCCTGTTTGAGTTAAAGAGTGTGTGTTTTTGGGGGAAATGTTAAAGGTAAATAAGTACATGAAACTCAAATAAAACATGAACAAGCTGGAAAACCATGAAATAACCAGGACAGGGACAGGAGGTCTTTTAAAGGAACAACATTTTTTAATGCTTATTATGGCTCTGGTAGTTTCAGAAAATCATTATTTGAAGGTACCTTTTAGCAGTTTTTAAGATAAACATTTTTAAGGGCCCTAGATATGATTTTAATTCCCTAGAGATTTAAAATTCCTTTACAATGTTGTTTATTTATTTTATTTATTTATGTAGACCATATTTGAGGGTTTTAAAACCGTTTAAGATTTGTTATAATCGTAATAGCCCTAACACATTTTTTATAGACTAAGAATTAATATGTTTTATTATATACATTTTATAATTATATATCTTATGTTCTTAGCAATATTTTAACTAACTTAATCCGGTTTTTCTTGGTAATATTTATGTTTCACACACATTTTCCTAATGTAAAATTACATCATATTAATTTAATTAAATACCGCCCCTCTCCATGAAAAGCTTACCTTTTTTAAGAAACTTTTATCATCAGGCCCTACCTCATCCGGATCATTACTCTTATTTTGACTTAAATGTCACCTCGTGACCAACTCAGATAATTTCACTGTACACCCAGCCCCTCTTAGCCCTAATGAATTAAAAAAATAAAATAAAAAAGTGGTGGCTTTTGTGAGAGGTAAATGTTTATTGCATTTACAATTCGCAACTTATCTAACTGTCGGGCAATGGGGCCTAAGTAATACCCACTCAACACGACATATTATGGCCATTATAAAGGATATACGTGCATGATGTAACGACGCGGCTAATTAACATTTTTAACTTTTCAACTTCAAGGAGTCTTTTTTTGTTTTTAGAGGCGTGTTTTTAGCAACACCTCCTTTGCAACTTAAAAGCCAATTAATCAAGCACATGACTCCGATGTACGCCCAGAGCCTGGCCCAAACTCCAGTTGACCTTTTGCGAGTGGCCAAAAAAAAAAAGAACCGAAAGACCTCGGACGTCGGGCTGTGACTTCCGCTACATTTTTATGGCCCTGTAATAGTGGTGGTGGCGTCATTAATATGCAATTTTAATTAAATTCAACCGGCGTACTTCACGCAGTGACCTCTCCTCCCTACATAACATATGAGTGGGGCGATGACAGCGTGAAATAAAAGAGGGATTCATTTGTCAAGAGCTCTTAGAGTGCGTGAGAAAATCTATTCTCCCCATCCAAAATTACCAAGAGGGAGAGAAACAAATTAATTAACTCCATTAGAGCACATGCAAGGATATGGAGTAATCCAAAATGAGCTCCGTAATGAGGACTTGCAATTATTCTAGAGCACTTCCCCCAGAAAGGTGTGTGGTGTGTGACATCGGCCCAAAATGACTTCATCAAGGTGCCAAAACATCCACGTGCTTGGCTAACACACACACATACTCCTCGAGTGTGTATCTCTGTTCCCGTCGTCTATAAACACTATAGTAAACACCCGCAATGAAACTGGGTCGCCCCACCTCTTGGGGGGGCTCTAACTAAGGCAAAAGCAAAAATGTGCTGGAAAATTTGCGCTTCCGTTTTGGTTTTGTTTCCGGTTTCTCCTTGCCTTTACTCTCCTTACCGTTCCTTTGTTTCCATCCAAACAAACCCAACAACACGCGGCTCGAAGTCGAGTTGCGCTCAAAAGTATGCAAAACAGCGCGTGAAATATTATCTGTCTACCTTGGGCCCCTTCTCGAGGCAGTCAGTCAGTCCACTTTGGCCCAGAGTTTACTTTGGCTTTGCTTTCGGGCCAACGTCTTGGATTGGCTTTCTGGACATGTGTCAAAGCCGTCGACTCGTAACGGCGGGCTGTATGCAAATTAGCAGGTGCTGCGGCCAGAAATAGTCGCAAAAAAACCACAGGAAAAACCACGAAATTCGCACGAAACGAAGCCAACACACACTAACGAAATGGAGGAAAATCCTATGGGAAAATTCTCCTGTTCTTTAAAATTTCGTTTTTTTAATTAGCAAACTGAGAGTTTATGCTTGACTTTAATTTAATGTAAAATTCGTATGCGCTTAAATATGTACGAGGACTTTAATTCACTTTAAATTAAATAAATTATTCGATTAAATTTTTTTAAGGAGTAAAAGCTATATTTTTAAAAGCTCATAATTGATTTTAATAAAAACATAAGATAAAGGTAAATATACTTTTATAGATACTTATTTAACAAAGTTTTAATAATTTTTAAGGTATTTCTGAGGCTTAGCATTCATACTTCACTTATATCACAGCCTTAATTATTGACTATAATTTATATTTCATAGAATGGTATAAAACTGAAGTACAATATTTGTACATTATACTTTTAGGAACGTTTTTAAGAGGTTTCAAATCTTTAAAGTACTAAGGCTGAGCTACAATAATTTACTTCACATTAATATGTAACTCGATAATTATTGATCTGAAAGTCCAGTGAAGTTTTATGGTGTAGAAAGTATACATAAATAATATTAAAAAGAAAACTATATAATTTATAAAATTGTAAATTAAATATTCTCAATTTCAACAGTTAAAAATTCTTTAAAAAAATATTGGACCTCACATATTTTCATTAGAATTTCAACTAATTCAGGTCTTATCCAAAACCAATGCGACAGTACTCCATTTTACATAAAGCAACTTCCCAATTGCCTTAACCAACCCGATGACAGGGCAAAAGGACCTCTCCTTTTTATCCAGTTACCAACATATACACATTTACATACATACGAAACCAGTTCACTTCCGTTTTTGGCTGAAAACGATGGGGAGGCTTAGTTATAAATTAAGCCCATGGCCCGGGCTGGGCACACGGGGCATATGTGTAACACGTTGCGTTATGGCTTATTATATAAGGCAATAAATATCGCCGCATGCCCCAATTCACATGTAGTGATTTCCCCGAACTTAACACTCCATGTTAGACGTTATCTTAAGGCACTTTTCGTTTCGTTACGTTTCGTTTCGGTGATTTGTTCAGGGTTACATTTTCCTCTCCTTGTTCAATTTTGTTTTTTTTTTGGGTTTTCTTGGGAGCATTTGATGCAGTTTTTGCATGTGAGGCTCTTGGCCATTAAGAGGGGTTTCGTCGTAAGTGAAAGTCCGCATGCAAGATTGTGGCTTAAGTAATCAAGCGCCGGCCAAAAGCCACACCTCGCATGCAAATCCCACTTTGACTTTGACCCATTGAACTGACCCAGCTAGCCAGCAAGTGAGGGCGTGGGCTTCCTGCCAATGAATTGCAATTGATTTCACCCATTTCTCTCCTCTCTTCCTTGCAGGATAATTATAATGTGCTACACATTGCGGCAATGTATTCGCGTGAGGATGTCGTCAAATTGTTGCTAACAAAACGCGGCGTGGATCCCTTCTCCACCGGTGGCGTGAGTATTCCAATAGTTTTCCATATATGTTCGAGGTGGCAAACAATTGCCCCAAAAGGTGCACGTTACTTGCGAGTCCTAAGTCCCAAATCTCTCCAGTTTCAACTCAATTAAATACTGGTACTGCTGTCCCAGGAACAATTTCTGGGCAATTTGTGGTTATTAGACGCATACTTCAGGTGGCTTAAAAATATATGAAAACCAAAGGTCAGAGTCAAGCGAGGAGATGCAACTTTGTGGCTCGCATGTTGCATGTGACTTTCGCGGGCACCGGCAATTAACTGGCGACAAGGTTAAGATGGTAATGTCTAGGCCCCTCTAAAAGGCACTGCTGTGCCACAGCACTTTAACCAAGCAACTCGACCCTCTTCAAGGTAAACAAATTAATAGGAGTTAGGAATGTAGTGGTTAGCAAGTAGCTTGAAATTTAATAGGATTAATTTAGATTAAAATTAGATTATGACAGTTTTTGCGCTTTCACCAGGGCTTTGAATACGGTTTAAATAGGTATCTAAAAGTATAAAGTAATATAATATTTAAATGTAATATTAATACAGCTAAATTAATTATAAGAAAAGTTCGATTCCCTGAAAATCTTAAATATTTACAAATTAAGTAATTTTTTAATGTTAAACAATTTTATGAAATATTTATACAAATGATAATGTGTACAGGACGGCTGTGGTGCCGCACCCTATTGTATAGGCAGAATGCGCCCGCCAAAGATTGGTAGCACTGCGCCTGGGCCTGGGTTCACTCCCTTCTTGCAGATTGGGCACTCTGGATTGTGCGACACTTGCAACCGAATGCACTGCATTCCAAACAAGTGCCCACACGGCAGCGACACAACACGATGCTCGCCCTGCGCCTCCCACGGGGAGAGGCAGACGGCACAGGTGTTCTCCTCGCTGATCTGATCCAACTGTTCGGCCAAATCGTTCTTCTCGTCGCGATAAACTCTGCACTGATTGGTAAGCTCCTCCATCTGCTGCGACATCTCCTGCCCCCGAACGGCATTTTGCTGTATAACGGAATTCAGCTGCTCTATCTGCTGCGACATCTCCTGCACCCGAATGGTATTTTGCTCTACAACGGAGTTCACGATGGAATTATACGAGTGCTGGTGCTCCGATAATTGCTGGCGCAGTGCCTCGATCGTGGACATCTTATGCTGGAGCTGGTGCAGCAAGGAGTCCCTTTCGGCGGTCACCTCTGCTTGATACTGCTTGATTGAGTTCACGATGGATTGATGTGACTGCTCCTGCTCCGATAATTTTTGTCGCAGTGCCTCGTTCGTGGACATCTCTTGCTGGAGCTGGTGCAGCAAGGAGTCCCTTTCGACCGTAAGCTTTTCATTCTGCATGATTGCCACATCCAGATCACGCTTAAAAGCTACTTCTAGCTGTTCGTTTCTTTTTCGTTCCTCCTGTACTTCTTTGATTAGGTCTTGTTTTTGCATATTCTGAATGCTAAATTCCAGCTTTATTCTGTTTGGATTCCCGTCAGCCATTTTCACTGCTGGTGTGCACTTTTGGAGCTATGAACGAAGAATATGGCAGAATTGAATAAAGTTCTGAAGATCTCCCACATATCCAGAAAGATAAAATATAATGCAAATTGCAAAAACCGTTTGTTTTCGAGAGCGAGAGCGGATGCGCTTACCAATATATGTGCCGAGGAGCAGCTGAAGAGTGGCACCCCCTCTTGCCAACCGAACTTCCGAAAGCTCGGCCGCTCTTGCGCTCCCGTATTTCGGATCTCGCCCACTCTCCGCTGTCCCCTCCGCTGCAATCTTCGGCCCCTCAGCAGCACTCTTCAGCCACTCCTCGGCACATTTCTTTGTAAGCGCATCCGCTCTCTCTCTCTCTGTTAATAATTGAGTGGTTTTGGCAAGAACATGTAGGCTCAACGCGATTCCAATACGTTTGTATCCACTTTTTCGTGAGGAATGCTGGTGCATACCCGCAACCAAGTATTTTTATAGCCTCACCGCAAAACTCTATATCGATAGGTAACGCACGTTAGTGTACAAAGCCTATAAAAGTCTAAAATATATATTAGTAAAGTACCAAATACGGTGTAAAATAGTCGTATTGTTTCTATGATGTTGCATTTTTAGCACATTCGTAGACAATTTTTTAAGGCATTTTAAATCCGTAGTTATTATTATTATTTTTATTGTAATAACAAATTCAAATTCTAATTACAATGCATTAAGCCAGAGGGTCTAAGGCCTTTAGGCCAAAGCCCGTAGCGATTTCTGTTAGCCCCTTATTAATTTTGATTATTAGAATGCATTAAGCTCTTTTAAAAAATCATAAAAAAGTGATGGAACCTTTAATACAATCAGTTCTTTATGATTATTTATATATATTAGTCAACAGAATGTTTTAATTTTAGGAAGGAATATTTCAGAGAAATAATCATCATTGTTAAAAGGCAACTTTGAATATATATTATATATTCTTAAAATATATATAAACTTTATTTTATAAAGACATTACTAATACTTAAATGTCTCATAGGAGACCCATAATCTGAGTGAAAATATTCGTATTTAGGATAATCACTATGTCGAGTCCTTTGCAGGCAATTATTTCGTTTTCTTTTTTTCCTGCGGTTTTTTTTTCATGTCGCCATTAATTTAGTTTTCTTTATTTTTCCGCGGCCGCAATGGGTTCGAGACCCGGTGACTTAGGAGGCGTGAGCGTTGCCAAAATTACTGATGGTTATCAGAAGAGAGCTCAGCGGGCGGGTGGAAGCGAGACGGCCAGATGCCAAAACTTTTGTTTTAGCAACAGCCAACTTTGAAGTGTTCCGTTGGCGTGTGTGTGTGTGTGTGTGTGTGCGTGGCTAAGGGAGTAGCACACCTCCACATCCTCATCCAACACCTGGCCTATGCTGTTGGCTACACCTGCTGCTGCTCCACACCCCGCGGGTGGCTTACCTCTCGCTCTTGCCCGCTGCGGGAGTCCTTTAATATGGTTTTTTCCCTTTTTTTGGGGGGCTGTCAATCTGTGATATGAGCGAGAGAGAGGAGAAAAGAAAAATGACACGAAATGTGCTTATAAACGCAAAAACGAGCCACTTGCCTATTCAGTAGCAAATGGGATTTTGAAGCGAATGGGAACAACCAGTTTGCTGGCTTTCAGGTGCGAACATTAAGCGTAGGACTCAAAAAAAAAAAAAAAAAAAAAACACGCACACCAGACAAAGTGTGATCCTAGGCAGAAGTGTGAACAATCTCCATTTATGATATATCTAATTAAAAATCTATATTTTCAGTCGCGTTCGCAGACTGCGGTCCATTTGGTGTCGAGTCGGCAAACTGGAACTGCCACCAATATCCTGCGAGCTCTTCTTGCGGCTGCTGGCAAGGACATTCGCTTGAAAGCGGACGGCGTAAGTGTGACCATGTGTGTGCTTGCTAGTGTGCCAGTGTGACTGAGTGTGTGTGTGAGTTTCTGTGTCTGGCCTCAAGAGAGCCACAAGTGTTGCCAAAACCAAATTGATGCCGCGTTATCTCCTTTGGGCCTTGTACAAGTTCGCTACCCGAAAAGTGAGCCTTTGGTGAAGTGAAGTACTCTCGACAGCGGTGCCAGGCGGTGCCAACGTAAACAAAGACTTAATAAAAATCACCAAAAAATATATATACATATATATAAAACAGTAATAGCAACAACAATAGCATCGAGAGGAGCTAGTAACATAAAGCAAACAAAATTTGTGGAAAAATCGATATGCAAAAACGCCCGGGGTAAATGCATTTCGACTGGCTGGTAATCAGAAAAGGCAACAGAAAGTATAAAGTAATATTACACAATGGGAAAAAGTTTCACAAAAGAATGTGTAGAAAAATTCAACAATGTAGAGATTTTTATTAGATAGAAGATACTAGAAAAAAGGTTTTTAATATTTTTCCATACCTTAAACTTTTTTTAATGTGAATTTGCTGATCTTTTCTATTTATAACTTAGCTAAATATTTCAAATTGACAAAAATAATTGGGTTTAAAGCATAAATACGTAAGAATCTAATGGGAAACCTATAATTATTAATTTAAAATATAGAATTACATAAATGTTGTATATAAATTTTAATTGATGAAAGTTCCTAGAGTAGTTTTTGTTTTATATATACTTCCAAAACACGAAAGAAAAGCTCGAATATAGTTTGGTATTGACAAAGAAAACATATTTTATTTACTTTATAATAATTAAAAGCAACAACATTATTTTGATTATAATATATTTTATTAAAATAATATTAAGGAAAATATATTTTATATTTAAAACTTACGAAATTTTAAAGGAGAGTCCCAAAAGAAACTGATGCTTAAGCGAACTAATTTGTTATTTAACAGAATAACTAAAAATCTAACTACATATATCAATTACATCAAATTTAAATTACTAAAAAATAGAGAAACACTTAAAAAAATATTTGATGAAATAAAATATATTTGATTTAGAAGCTCCTACCCCAAATCACTCCCTTTTTCCCTCACTGTACCCACGAGAAACTCTCACCGCAGTCGCTAAGGTTAGCCCCGAGACGGCGTTGAATTACCGTCAGCGTCGTTGTCGTCTTCGTCTGATTAACTTGCATCGGTGGGGCGAACCGAGGACGGAAAACACACAGCGAGCTCCTGCAGGAGGAGGTGCTATTCCCTGCTTTTCCTGGGCCTCCCTACCCTACCCTCCTTAGGAAAATCTCAACTAAAATGCGGAACTATTTGTCGCATCACGTGCACGGGTGCAAATGCACGGGCGATATTTCCATTACGCACGCGAGGGGAGCGCATAAATTTCCACTGAATTGCCATCGAATGAGGGGGGGCCTGAATATTGAAGGGAAATTGGGGAAAATCGTGGAAATCGGGTGCCACCGATTGATTGTCTAGACAATGGGCATACTCTGGCTTTGTGGCAAATGGCAAACAGCAACTTGATTTAAATCAATTAGAGAGAGGTGGAATGATGGCACTGTCAGGCGAAATTACCCGGATGAAGTATTTAGCTTTCGATGCCATTCACAACAGTTCCGTTTCGTTTCGATTCGATAGGTTTCGATTCGCTTTCCTTTTTCTACGCGCACTTAATCCCCGAATATACATATATCCTGGCGAGGGCGCTCAACTCGTTGCCAACAACAAACAACAAATAACAAAAGCCGTGGAAAAAGAGGAAACTATACTATACCCAAAAAAAGGGGGTCAAGTCCCTGTACAACTTGATTTACTCGCCTCTGTTAGCGGTAGATAGGGGATAATGGCTCCCCGTCACGCCCACCTCCGCCCTTATTCCTCTGCTGTCAGTTTCAAAGTCGGAGCGCCAAAGTTGCGAACTTGGCTAAAAATATCGAGGAAGCGAGCGGGCGAGCGAAACATGTATCCGCCATTAACACTTGAGGCTCGAATTGGCTAATTGGTTATTTATGATTATGTGTGAGTCTAGTGAGTCTGTATGTGTGTGCTGTGGTCGTCCTTATCTTAATTATTTGGTATGCCCGCCCCCATAACCTATCTCTCCCATCGCTAGCGTGGCAAGATCCCATTGCTCCTGGCCGTCGAGTCGGGAAACCAGTCCATGTGCAGGGAGCTGCTAGCGGCACAAACGGCGGACCAACTAAAGGTGAGTCAATCAGCGAGCTGGAGAACTAGATCTCAGTGTTATTTGAAACTTCTAACACCTATAAATAGTCTAAACATGATAACAGACTTTTCAGCTTTTGATAATAAACGTTCTTGACAGCCATTAAACGGAAAGTCTAAAGACTGGACAATGCCCTTAACATATAAAGTAATATATTTGGGTTTAAAAATGAAAAGGATATGAGAACTCTTTAAAAAGTGTCTAAAAGTATGTCATGATTTCTTTTATGGACACTTACTTATTAAACATTTTTATTAATATTTGTTTTTTAGACACTAATTAACAATAAATAAACAATATTGTTTAGAAAATCTAGTAAACATTTTTTCATTCTAAAGAACATAAACAGCGACCCTGCAGATATCACAAAAGCTTTGAAATCTCCTCAAAAGGAATCTAAAAGTATGCAAAAAAATTTTCGGTACCTTTTGGAGAACAAAATTATATTTTTTGAATGGGTTTAGCTATTTTTTAAAAGATTCCAAAAACTTTGAGATTTCTGTAGCACTCCTTATACTCACGTATCTTCCAGTTTATCAAAAAGAAGGCCTATTTATGAACATCCAATTGCTGAAATCATTTTTCATTATGGCAATCAAAATGTCTCTGTTGCCACAACCGGAAAATGTCAACCTTAAGAATTTTTAACTAAAAAATAATGCAAATTCACTTCACTAATCTCAAACCACTAAAAACTAAAATCACATATCCGCTTTTAAGCCTTCAAAAAGCGTCCCCAAAGTGCCCATCAAAGTGACCAGCTAAGTGTCAAGCTGTCAGAAAATGTCAACAAGGCTTTTTAAGCCTTGAACTGTCCCAGAGCCCAGGCGTGTAAATAAATCAAAATATGCAAATTTACCTGCCCCAGCCTACGCACCTGCGCTACAATGCACCTGAAAAGTGCAACAGTGCGCGACATTGGCAAAGTTTGCGGGATTTTCAATCAAAAGTTGAAGTGCAACACATGCCAAGAGCAGTGCGTGTTGATTAAATTAACCAAAACTAGGGTGCCAAGGGTTCAAGTTAAAGTTAAAGTTAAAGTTGACTTTGGCCGCTCTGCTGAACACGCAATCAGCCGGCAAAAAAACAGCCACAAACTGGGTCACAAACTCAAGTGAAAACGCAGTGAACATTTGTAGCGAAAACTGATTTGCATAGACCAAAAATAAAATGTGTGTTAAGTGGAATTGCAAATGTAAACAAAACAAAATACATAAAATATTTATTATATATTTATTTAGATTTAAATAATTCATTAAATTGAATAATTTTTTCCAAAAACAACCAGATCCGGAATTATGCTGGCTTTACAAATGCAAACTTACAAGACTTTTGCATATTCATTAAATAAATAATAACTTTTTCAAGAAAATTTGGTAAAAGCAAAAAATGTGATTTTTCTTCAAAATTTAAGTAAAGTTGAGAACGTGATTTAAAATGTGCTTCGTTCTTTTTTCTTTAAGTGCATGCCATCATCATGCTCAACTTTCCTTCCCTTCCACTGCAGGCAACGACGGCCAATGGAGACACGGCCTTGCATTTGGCCGCCAGACGGCGGGACGTGGACATGGTCCGCATCCTGGTCGATTATGGTACCAATGTGGACACGCAGAATGGCGAGGGCCAGACGCCGCTCCACATTGCGGCCGCCGAAGGTGATGAGGCCCTACTCAAGTACTTCTATGGCGTGCGCGCCTCAGCGTCCATTGCGGACAATCAAGGTGAGTCTGCGGTTTAAGTAGTCCAAGGGTAAAGTTAGAAGTTAAGAAATTAACAAGCAAAGACGTTAAGAAATTAAGAAATTAAAAAGTTCGAGTTTAAAGAGTAAGCTATTAATTATAATCTCCTTACAGATCGCACTCCGATGCACTTGGCCGCCGAGAATGGGCACGCGCACGTCATCGAGATACTGGCCGACAAGTTCAAGGCGAGCATCTTCGAGCGCACCAAGGATGGCAGCACGCTGATGCACATTGCATCGCTCAATGGCCATGCTGAGTGCGCCACGATGCTCTTCAAGAAGGGAGTCTACCTCCACATGCCCAACAAGGATGGTGCAAGGAGTATTCACACTGCCGCCGCCTATGGACACACGGGTATCATCAATACCCTGTTGCAGAAGGGCGAGAAAGTGGATGTGACCACCAATGTAAGTGGGGGATATATGTATATAAATTCAGGAGAGTATTATATATTAAATCTTCCTTTCAGGACAACTACACGGCTCTGCACATAGCCGTGGAGTCGGCCAAGCCCGCCGTTGTGGAAACCCTGCTCGGTTTCGGAGCAGATGTCCATGTTCGGGGTGGCAAGCTCCGTGAGACGCCGCTGCACATAGCAGCCAGGGTCAAGGATGGCGATCGGTGTGCCCTCATGCTGCTAAAGTCGGGAGCCAGTCCTAATTTGACCACAGACGATGCCCTGACTCCAGTTCATGTGGCTGCCCGTCATGGCAATCTGGCCACGCTGATGCAGCTGCTCGAGGATGAAGGCGATCCGCTGTACAAATCAAATGTAGGTAGAGTTTAATGAAAAAGGATCTTTAGCTACTAAGAATCCCTCTCTTTTTTCAGACGGGTGAAACCCCCCTGCATATGGCCTGCAGATCCTGCCACCCAGAAATCGTTCGTCACTTAATCGAAACTGTGAAGGAGAAACATGGTCCGGACAAGGCCACCACGTACATCAACTCGGTGAACGACGATGGCGCCACGGCGCTGCATTACACCTGCCAAATCACCAAGGAAGAGGTGAAAATCCCCGAGTCCGACAAGCAGATTGTCCGAATGCTCCTCGAGAATGGAGCGGATGTCACGCTGCAGACGAAGAATGCCCTGGAGACCGCCTTCCACTATTGCGCCGTGGCTGGCAACAATGATGTGCTGATGGAGATGATCTCGCACATGAATCCCACGGACATTCAGAAGGCGATGAACCGTCAATCCTCCGTGGGCTGGACCCCTCTACTGATAGCCTGCCATCGGGGGCACATGGAGCTGGTCAATAATCTGCTGGCGAATCATGCTCGAGTGGATGTCTTCGATACGGAGGGCAGGTCGGCCCTGCACTTGGCCGCGGAACGGGGTTACCTGCACGTCTGCGATGCCCTGCTGACCAATAAGGCTTTCATTAACTCCAAGTCCCGTGTGGGACGCACAGCCCTCCACCTGGCAGCCATGAACGGGTTTACGCATCTCGTGAAATTCCTCATCAAGGATCACAATGCGGTGATCGATATCCTGACGCTGCGCAAGCAGACGCCGCTCCATTTGGCGGCGGCCAGCGGGCAGATGGAGGTCTGCCAGCTGCTCCTCGAGCTGGGGGCGAATATCGATGCGACGGATGATCTGGGCCAGAAGCCCATTCACGTCGCCGCCCAGAACAACTACTCTGAAGTGGCCAAACTCTTCCTGCAGCAGCATCCGAGCCTGGTGAATGCCACCAGCAAGGATGGCAATACCTGTGCCCACATAGCCGCCATGCAGGGATCCGTCAAGGTGATCGAGGAGCTGATGAAGTTCGATCGATCGGGTGTGATTTCGGCGCGGAATAAACTCACGGATGCCACACCGCTCCAGTTGGCCGCCGAGGGCGGGCATGCGGATGTGGTCAAGGCTCTGGTTAGAGCTGGAGCCTCCTGCACGGAAGAGAATAAGGCAGGATTCACCGCTGTACATCTGGCGGCACAAAATGGTCATGGTCAGGTGCTGGATGTCCTGAAGAGCACGAATTCCTTGAGGATCAATAGTAAAAAGTTGGGATTAACACCGCTGCATGTGGCTGCATACTATGGACAGGCAGATACGGTTCGAGAACTGCTCACCAGTGTTCCGGCCACCGTCAAGTCGGAAACGCCAACGGGGCAGACTCTTTTCGGGGATCTGGGCACCGAGTCTGGCATGACTCCCCTGCATCTGGCGGCCTTTTCGGGCAACGAGAACGTGGTGCGATTGCTCCTCAACTCGGCGGGTGTTCAAGTGGATGCGGCGACCACAGAGAACGTAAGATTAAGGATTAGTCCTTTATATACTAGAGACATTTTATTGACATCTTAAAATCCTTTGTTGGCAGGGCTATAATCCACTCCATTTGGCTTGCTTCGGCGGACACATGTCAGTGGTCGGTTTGCTCCTGAGTCGGTCGGCGGAACTCCTCCAGTCGCAGGATCGTAACGGCAGGACGGGCCTGCACATCGCCGCCATGCACGGCCACATCCAGATGGTGGAGATTCTGCTTGGCCAGGGCGCGGAGATCAATGCAACCGATCGGAACGGTTGGACGCCACTGCATTGTGCTGCCAAAGCCGGCCACTTGGAGGTGGTGAAGCTGCTGTGCGAGGCGGGTGCCTCTCCGAAATCGGAGACCAACTACGGCTGTGCCGCCATTTGGTTCGCGGCCTCGGAGGGACACAACGAGGTCCTGCGCTATCTCATGAACAAGGAGCACGACACCTACGGCCTCATGGAGGACAAGCGCTTCGTCTACAATCTGATGGTTGTCTCCAAGAATCACAATAACAAGCCCATACAGGAGTTTGTCCTGGTCTCCCCGGCACCGGTGGATACGGCTGCCAAGCTGTCTAATATTTACATCACGCTCTCCACGAAGGTGAGGGGTGTCATTGGGGATTTTATTCGTTTTATTATTATATATTTAATTAATTCCTAAAATCCTAATGGGTTATATTTAGGTAGTAAAAGTTTTATGGTTCATTTTCTTGGCATATTTCTTTAAAGTTATCTTGAGAAAGTCTTTTTAGTAATTTTTTTTCAGTTTATTGAAAGTCTGTTAATATATTATTTAATTTTATTTGTGAGAGAATATGTTTTATTTATTTAATTTTGACAGCTTAAAAGTTCATTTTTCTTCTTCATTAATTAAGAACTATATATATTTTGAAGGCTGGTTTTATATTTCTATAAAAAAAAACAAGCAAGTATGAAAGGTTTTGTAAACAAAATGCATGCTAGATTGCTTCTGTGTGCTTAGCCCAAAGAATGTATAGAGAATGTTTAAGCAAGCTTGTAAACGTGGCTCTTTGTTTAACGATATATATAATTTATATATATATATAACTTTGATTTTAATATATATTTTAAAAATAATATTTGAACGTGCAACCATAAATTAACACTTCCTATGCCTTCTCAGGAGAAAGAACGCGCCAAGGATCTGGTGGCAGCTGGCAAGCAATGTGAAACCATGGCCACAGAGCTCTTGGCTTTGGCAGCTGGCTCTGATTCGGCGGGGAAGATCCTTCAAGCCACCGATAAGAGGAATGTGGAGTTTCTCGACGTCCTGATAGAGAATGAACAAAAGGAAGTGATTGCGCATACGGTGGTGCAGCGTTACCTGCAGGTGAGGGAAATATTTAATCATACCAGAATCAGAACTCCTTAAAATAAAAAACCTACAACTTTACTTATTCCCCCAGGAACTCTGGCACGGCTCCCTGACCTGGGCCTCCTGGAAGATCCTCCTCCTGCTGGTGGCCTTCATTGTCTGCCCGCCTGTGTGGATTGGCTTCACCTTCCCCATGGGCCACAAGTTTAACAAGGTGCCCATCATCAAGTTCATGTCGTACCTCACCTCGCACATTTACCTCATGATCCACCTGAGCATCGTGGGCATAACGCCCATATATCCCGTCCTCCGACTGAGCCTGGTGCCCTATTGGTACGAGATCGGACTGCTGATCTGGCTGAGCGGCCTCCTCCTGTTCGAGCTGACGAATCCGTCGGACAAGTCGGGACTGGGATCCATTAAGGTGCTGGTCCTGCTGCTGGGCATGGCCGGCGTGGGCGTCCATGTGGCGGCCTTTGTCTTCGTCTCCAAGGAGTACTGGCCCACGTTGGTGTACTGCCGGAATCAGTGCTTCGCTTTGGCCTTCCTGCTGGCCTGCGTGCAGATCCTGGACTTTTTGTCATTCCATCATCTGTTCGGACCCTGGGCCATTATCATCGGGGATCTGCTGAAGGATTTGGCCCGGTTCTTGGCCGTCCTGGCCATCTTTGTGTTTGGCTTTTCGATGCACATCGTGGCGCTGAATCAGAGTTTTGCCAACTTTTCGCCGGAGGATCTGCGAAGCTTCGAGAAGAAGAACCGAAATCGGGGCTACTTTAGCGACGGTAAGTCCAAACGTTTGCTTTGCTTGATTCAAAGTCTACTTTTTTGTAAATTTTTAGTTGGAAACTCCTCTTGTTTCCCTCTTGTTTTCGTTTTTATCTTTTCCGTTTGGAATGTTTCTTGCAAAACTTCCTCTTTTTTGAACGTTCACAATGTGTCTTGATAAGTATCTGTGTCTGCCTTGAATGAACCAAATAAAAGCCATATAATCTGTGTGTGCTCGATGTTTTCACGATATAAGTAAATAAAAAACCAAAGAACCAACAACTACAACCACATAATACAACAATTGCATGCTCAACAAGTACAAAAAACCAACCCGAAACCTCCTCCAACCTTGATGTCGTAACAACCCCTGAACTACCTTCAACCCCCGAACCCCAAAACCGAACCCGAACACGTATTAATAATGTTCTTCCTCTGATCTTGACTCTAATCTCCACAATATATATCCGAATATATCCAAATCCGAATGGAACAGATGACATGCCCACGCCTCGACCTCCGCCCGCGGAGAGTTATGTCGATAGTCGCTTCAGCGAATTCCGGCGAAAGCACAAGGACGACCGTAAGTCTCCTCCTTCCTACCCTCACCCTCAAAAAAAACCACTCTGCAAAAACCTCCTGCATTTGCATGGTCCCTATATACTTACATATCTGGGGCTGACCCTTAACCCCCATCAATACCCCTCTATTCTAACTCCGGTTCCGCCCATTTGGAATCGGACCCTGCCGTTGCCGTTGCCGTTGCGTTGCCGCCTTCGATGTTGTGTGCGTAAAGTTTTATTGTCGTTTGTTTTTCCAGTTGTTCTCCAGTTTTTGGAAAATCCACCATCCGCACACTCGCTGCTCGAAATCCCCCCCTCTCGCCTTGCTCAGTTCTTTCAGTTCCTTTGAGTTCCTTTGAGGCATGTTCCTGCGCGGTGAATCCTCGATGTTGTGGATCTGTGTGTTAAACACAATAGGTATTAAAGCTAAGAGTTATTATTTAGTGTGGATTTTATACTTAATTCTTGTATTGTTTATATAGTTTTTTGTCTAGTCTATTATTCTATTGTGGCTTGCACATTATTTAAAAAATCAATGAGAATAATAAATTTAAAAACTATAGAAGAGAAAGTGTTGAATTAGATATTTGTCATGAGAGTTTCTATTCCGAGAATTTACAAAATAATCATGATATGATTATAATAAAGTATAATTATTTAAGTACCTTTTATTTGAACTTAATTTTACTTTTCTTTGACTAAGATACATTTTAGTTGACTTAGAGATAAATATAAGCCTTCTGCATAAATTTAAAATGATTTAAAACGGCTAGAGATTTGATTTACTACAATTATATTGCTTTCTTTTCGAAGACTTTTAAAGTGATTTAAAAAACGTCAGAATTTTAAAGGTTTCAATGAATATTATTTTATAGATCATTGAAATTTTGTAGCCTTGTTAGTTTTAGTAAAAGCTGTTTATTTGTTTAAACTGAAATTGTTTTTAACTCGAATGTCATTGATAAAACATTTTTGCATTTATTTCTTTAAATTATAATGGCCATAATTGAGTTAATTTACTTATTTTATATTTTTATATATTTATATTTGTAAAATTATATTTCTTTTATAATTTAATAATTTGTTTGTTCGTTCCTTAAGCGATTTTAGTCGATGTGTAACCCCAAAGATACCCATTAGAACCGTGTATTTAAACAAAAAACTGCATGTTGATGTTTAACCAAATCAAGTCAATCAATCAATCAATCAATCAATCAGCATAATCTGCCTGCCTGGGGCTTTCAGCTTGCGCCGCTTGCCCACCACCAACAAATTCTGCACAATCGAAACAATCGAAACCGATCGAACCGAATCGAATCGAATCGAAAACGTAACCGCTACTGGAAAATCGGTATCGATACCGATAGACTCGATGCTCGATATTCGTGAGACCGTGCGATTCGAACTGCTCAGCTGCTCAGCTGCGAGATGCTGCTTTTGACGTGTTTAAACGCACTCACCCGCACTCTCCAACAAATCCACCAATAATAATATTGTAAACTTTCCCAATAATATCCAATACAATATATCCAAGCTCGCACAAACGCCTGTGCCAAGCCGATAAATATCCAAATATATATCCGTATCTGTGCTATATATATACATATTATGAGCTGCAGCATTAACCAAAAGCCCCTAAAAAAAGAATTTTAAGAGAGAGAGATTTGTGAGTAACGCACTGTTCGGACCCATGTTAGGACCCATGACGCCCTTTCTGGCTTTCGAGCGTCTCTTCTTCGCGGTCTTCGGACAGACGACCACCCTGGACATCAATCCCATGCGACACTTGCGTCCCGAGTGGACCGAGGTGCTCTTCAAATTTGTCTTTGGCATCTACTTGTTGGTGTCTGTGGTTGTACTCATTAACCTGCTAATTGCCATGATGTCGGATACTTATCAGCGCATTCAGGTTTGTATCTCAAGACTCACCACTAATCAGTATTTTCTCTCTGCTTTTCCCTCCTCTTTTCTACGCTTTGTGTTATCTGTGTGTGTGCGCTTTGAACCTCCAAAAAACAACCCCAAAACTGACCGTAAATTAAATCAATCAAAACCGAAACTGGGGTTGGTCGATCGGACAAATCAACGTAACGAATATCGTATATAAATATATATATATCGTCGCATCCACCAACCCGGAACTGGGCGTCCGTTATCTTTTTATTTTTCAAAATAATATCCACGCGCCGCCGGCCAATATCCAATGCGTGCTGTCCGGGGGTGTCTCTGCCATATTCCGTATTGTAAATGTATCTATATCTATATCTGTAAATGTATCTATATCTGTCATGGGGGGCACCGACGCGCAGTGCGCATGCATCCGATAAACTCATTCGAGTTGTTGTTCTTCGCCGTGTTCGGACAGACGACGACCGAGCAGACGCAAGTTGACAAAATCAAAAATGTAGCCACGCCCACTCAACCGTATTGGGTCGAGTACCTGTTCAAAATTGTCTTTGGCATTTACATGTTGGTGTCGGTGGTTGTGCTCATTAACCTGCTGATTGCCATGATGTCAGACACCTATCAACGCATCCAGGTAGTATTGCTAAAGCGGCTTCTATATAATCCCACTTAAGACCTCTATTTTATTACTTACTCAATGTTATTTAGCTGTAAGTTAAGTATTGCTTTATATTCATTGACTATGTTTACTAATCTTCGAGTCTTTTTCAGCGGGGAAGTGGGAGAGGTGAAGTTATTATTAATTTTTATAAAGTATCTCTCAGAGTTTGTCGTCCGTTTTTACTCCTTACTTTACCAAGCCAAAGATATAGTAAATCACCTTTTGTAAGTTGTATTTTATAGTCTGGGCTCTCGACTATATCGTAGGTACTAGCTAGAATCTATATACTGAGGGACCTTGGCTTTATCTGTAGATCCATCAACTGCCCAGACTTGCATCTTCCAGGTTTTTTCAGGAACTTTATAATTATAATTTATCTAAGGGATACATTTGTTGCCAGACAGCAAAGCTGTATCTCGAGGATGGAAGCCGTAGTCCAAGCTAAAACCTTAGCCAAAGTCCCAGCCGCCTTCTAGTTTCAAATTGTTTTTAGAGCAGTTCCAGTACTAGCTTAGTGTTTATTAGCGCCTAGAAGTGTGTCCTGCTTTTGTGACCAGTGTTGAGCAATGGCCAAAGCCAAAAGAGTGTGACCAACGCATGCTTTTAAAATATTTATTGTTATAAATATATTGAAATTGTTGCTGCATGTCGTCTATAATTGTGCCTGTGTTTGTCCCTAAGACTTAAGTCTCTTAAGAGATACACCAATAAAGCGGTTAGGTTTTGTATGTCAATTTTGTGGTTTATATAGTTCTCAGAGAACTTGAAACTCTCTTAAAAAATTGCCATCCAAAACAGGCATCTAGATTTGTGTATCTCTATTCTGTCTGATTTTCGCAGCTCTTAAGTTACGTATTTTAACAAACTACAATCAAAAAAGAAAACTTGTAAATTCCGAGGCTTCAGCTCACAAAAACTCATCCCGTGTATACTTTTGTTCTTGTTCTCCCCCCAAAAAAAAAAAAATATTTATCATGTCATGTCATCGCGCACCTGCTAAAAAAAAAATAATCATAAAAAAACCTATGAAATACTAGGCACAATCCGACATCGAGTGGAAATTCGGCTTGTCCAAGCTTATACGCAATATGCATCGCACCACAACAGCGCCCTCGCCGCTTAATTTAGTTACCACCTGGTTTATGTGGATCGTCGAGAAGGTCAAGGTAAACTCTCAGGTGACAAAGGCCGCCTCCCAGCCGCTGTCGCTATATACTATATATGCTGTAAACTATATACTACTGTATCCTGTACCCTGTACCTGTATCCTGTTTCTTGAATCTTGAATCTGAATCTGTTGACTCTCTGTGCAACTACCAACTACAACTACTGTGTTGCTGACCTTTTCCCCAACCCATTTAAAGCAATTTGGCAACAAACCGCAATGAGTTCCACCACTGTGACTGCTTTAAGTGTGTTGTTTCCTGTTAACCTGTCGAAGCACACCTGTGGCACCCTAAAGCACTATTTCTTGATTTCCAAAAATGCATTCAGTGATCGAAAGAAGGTGTAATGATTTCTGAGGGATAGAAAATTGGTTCTTTTATATTTTTATCTTAATTTAAGTTGCCAAATATATTTCTTTTAAATTATTATTTTATAATCTCTCACAATTAGGATGAACGAGATTTGTCAATAAATTTTTTATTAAAGAAATATCTTGTAGTTGGAAATCACTAACAAACAAATAATTCAAAAATGTTTAAATACTTTTAGACTCCCCTAAAAGCAATTTAAGCAAGGAGCAATTTTTAAAGTAAATATTATTTTTCTACACAGGAGTATTTTGTATGTCTCATGTACAATATTTATTATTCAAAATTATTATAAAAAAATGTCCCCTTCGATCATTTACTGCATTTGTACACTCAATGTCCTGCACTTGACACCCAAACTTGCTTTCGATGTGTTTACCAATATGCTGACTGCGTTTATGTTGTGTCTCTTGTCTTGTATGTGATCTATGTCCCGTGTCTAATGCGCCTTGATATAACCCACAAAAATCTGCAAACCTGAAAATCTGCATATCCTGCAACAATCCTGCAATCCTCGCCAAATATCAGGCACGCATGAAGAAAAAGAAGCGTCCAAGTCTGGTTCAGATGATGGGAATACGTCAGGCCAGTCCGCGAACGAAAGCCGGGGCCAAGTGGCTATCGAAGATCAAGAAAGGTGAGACAAGTATGTATCGCTGCTGGGCTAAGCTAGGCCAAGACCCCGTGTATCCTGGGATAAAAAATAAATAAACCCATTCGAGGGGTTTGGTAGCTAACAGCGTGTCAGCCCAAGTGTAACTCTCTTCTCCATACAGTCTGTCTTGCTTTACTCTTTCTTTACTCTATACTGTATACTCTATACCCTACTCTATACTCTACTCTATACTCTATACTCTTCTCTGTACTCTGAACAATTATTGGCTCGCTCTAGCTCCAAATTCTTTCCTTTCAACTATTGACTTTACTGAATTTTCATTAAGAGAAAATCGCCAGGTGTTTAAAGGGTAATTTTTAATATATTACGTTAATTTGAATAGAGTAATAACCCTTTTTTGAAAATACTACATATAATAAACCTAACATCAGGCGATTTTATCTCAGTGTTTCTTCTTAAAAAAAAATAACCCAAACTAATGATAATTTCCTCCTAAAATTCCCAGACTCGGTGGCCTTGTCTCAGGTTCATCTGTCGCCGTTGGGATCCCAGGCCAGCTTTTCGCAGGCCAACCAGAATCGCATCGAGAACGTGGCCGATTGGGAGGCGATTGCCAAGAAGTACCGGGCCCTGGTGGGCGACGAGGAGGGTGGTTCCCTCAAGGACTCGGAGGCGGAGAGCGGTTCCCAGGAGGGCAGCGGCGGTGGGCAACAGCCGCCGGCACAGGTGGGCAGAAGAGCCGCCATCAAGGCCGCCGCAAAGGACACCAAGAAATAAACCAGAACACACACCACACACCAGACAGCGACACACACTCTCCACTCTCCACTCTCTGCGTTTTTGGATTGGCTAATTAATCACGTTTCGATTGCAGGTCTAAGCTTCAACCTCTTCAACTTCTCTTCCAACTATCCAACTATCCTGAACTCTCCTCCTCTCTCTTCTCTTCTACTCGACTATCCCAGAGTCTGTCCTTCTATACTCCTAAGTCTAGGTCTAAGCCTAAGTCTAAATCTAAATCTAAATCTAATTCTAAATCTAAGCTCTCACTTTCGGGTCTTTCTCCCGAAATCCTTAAGCTAAGCCTGCACTTCCTAAACTAATTTTAGCTAGAATATTGAAATTGTTTTGGGTAACTTCCGATATTTATTTTGATATTTCCCCATTTTGAGTGTGTCGCCGATAAACGATAAAACGATAAACGAAACAACAAAACAAGTTTTCCATATTTGAGATTTTTGAAATAAAAATAAAAGTAAGTGCAGTAGCCAGTTTTGGAACTGTCACTTTTTGTCTTACATTTTTTGAAACCAAACTCCTAGCCATCTTTTTGTATTAAGCTGACAACTCCCGCGTCTACCGGATCGACCATAGGCTTAATTATAATTAATTATTGTAGTCTGTAAGTCTTTAACTATAGCTTCGAGAACGTTTTATAAAAAAAGAAAGAAAACATATACAGATTGATCTCATTGTTTTCCGGGTAAACTTCGTTGTCCAGTAACTCATACAATTTATTTACTAAGCTTGATTCATTTTTATAAGAATTGTACGCCTAAAAGAATTGTTAATTGTACTTGAATGTAAATAAATAAGAAATATTTGAAAATATTTATAGATTTATTTTATTTATTTAATTATTCGGAACTAGAATGAGATCTACATTATTCTACCTCTTGGTTCTTTAAAAAATTTATGACAGAGGTCCTTTTTATTAAAATAATCTTAATGCAAATGAGATTTTTCCTTAACTGCTTTAAAAAATTATAGACATTTTTTGCAGGATTTTTTTTACATTGATTTTAGCATTTAATCAGAATTAACGGCTTATTAAATAATTATTCTAATATGATGAAAAATTAAGAAAAAAATTGAAACATTTTTTGTTTTTTTAGAATTTATAAAGTTTTTTAAAGCTTGTAAGCTGAATTAACAAATTATTCCAAAGAGTTATATCAAACAAATTTAAGAAAAACTCCATAAATACTTTAAAATAATTATTGATTTTTTGAAAATTAAAACATAAATTAAGAACATATTTTTTTTAAGCTTTCAATAAAAATTAAAGGTTAATGAATTATTAAATAACTAATGAAATTAATTGATTTTAAATATTAGAAACTGTTTAGCTAGTGAACAATAGCCCCAAAACTGTTCAATGAATGTAAAACTGTTAAACTTTCTAGAGTTCAGCGCTAGGTGGAGCTAATGAGTCTTGGCATCATGGCACTGCTTATAGCGCCACCTAGCGGTTTGAAATATGTTTAAGGCACAAATTAATAAGTCTGGCAACACAGAACAAAGGCGTTAAATTTGAAATTGAAAACGTAAAGTGAAATTTCATTTAAAATTAAGAGTCTTTAAACTTGTAATCCTTTAAGCTTAAAACTTTAATATTTGTATATTTATTTTCGCCAAATGTAAAAATTAAAAAAAAATAAAATAAAAATTTTAATAACAAAGCAAACAACGTATTTTTTTATATAAAAGTTATAAATTGACACGCAAGTATAAAATACAAAATTAAGGATTTAACATATAAATTATTTGATTTAATAATTAGTGCATTGTTATTTATGTTTTTTTTTTATATAAATACAAAATTTTGACTTTGCAGCATATATTCCAGCGGAAAACACCGGAAAACTACCCTGGAAACACTTTTCAATCCCATATCTTAAGCGTTCCTAAAAATCCCGTAGTCTCTACTTAATTTATTTAATTTATTTCACCAATAATCGCAAGGCAGATTGACAGATTACGAGAAGACATGGCAGACAAGGCTTACATTAGCCGAGGAATTAACAGAGAGAGGGAGAGAGACAGAGAGCATGAAACCGCATCGGCAAATTGACCAAGGTGTTGAACTTCGGAAATTGCTTTTTAATTTGGCTTGGAGCTGCAGCGGCTGCAGCCTGCTGTCACGATTGCAGGTGTCACAGCGGCACACTCTTGGCTCCAAGGTGTTGAAAAGCTCAATTGGTCACTCGCATTTATATTGTGTTGCACTTATTATTGTAAATAATTGCCTGAACTTGTGTTGCAGTTGCAAGCATGGCTGTAATGTGCTCGATATAAACCCGAAAAGCAAACGAGTTTTGGCCAAGGTTTATAGCCACAAGCCAGTGTCAATTTAGTCTCCAATTATTTAGTAAATAAATTCAAGGATTTTGCAGGGGAGATAAAAACAAGAGAGAGAGATTGATCTCTGGCACAATCCCGGCGACTTTCGGTAGCTCTTGGCCTCCATAATGAATCCGAATTCAAACACAAATCGATCTGAGGCCCTGAGACGTTGTCCATCATCCATCAAAGGTGGGATTCCTTTGACCAGGAAGCATCCGGGCATCCAGCAACATGTGTGTGTCGGCACAGCAGGTGACATTTCCAGGCCGAGATCGGGGGAAATGTAAATAAATGAACGAACACCCATATATGCAACGCGACATGGAGCAAGTTGTTCCTGGGCTTGTCATGTTTATGTTCATGTTGCCCGTGTGCCATGTTGCCGTTGCTGTTGCTGTTGCTTTGATATACAAAACACTTTTTCATATCGAAATTTGTGATAGGCCGTGATTAATGGCGAGCGACACAAACACTTAATTTGACGCCAGGCCCGTAGCTGGCGCCTTTGGGGAAATGGCACCGATCCCGGCGAGAAACTACACGGTTGCACAGGGAGAAATAATGGTGTGACAAATGCTTAATTGCAGAGAGAGGAAATTATAGTTTTTTGAAATTTTAATGGTTAGTTTATTATTCATTTATACGATTTTTTGATTATTTATTCAGAAGGTGATTAAAAAGCATATTAAAATATTGGTAAAATTAGGTAATATTATTTTGATGTCCAACATTTTAAAGAGAAAGTCTTTCGGGAAAATTTGGAAGGATCTTAAGTCCCTATAGTTTATCAAAACTTTATAAATAAAATCCTATTGAATGTAAAATTTCATTAACTCTATTTAAATACAATTCCCTTGTGTATTCTTCCAGTGTAAAACTCGAATTTGCTGCTGGTTTAGCTGGCGGGAGAAACAATAATCTCGGGCAAGATTAATTATTGTAATCACATCAACAGCAGAGCCATGCGAACGGATTCGGCTTCGGACTGGGAGTCGCATTTGGATTTGGATTCGAATATATGTATGAATATACCAAATGGGAGTCACAGGGAAACGAGCAAGAAAATGATCAATGATCATCAGACGTCGCTTCGTTCTCTGTTGATTTTTATAGCGAACTGCGATCTCTTCGGGGCCTGGGTTACACATTTCATTGGCTAATCAAGATGCTAATTTGAAGAAGATTAATTTGTGTGCGAGTTTCTGACTCGCCTGCCTACCCGCCAGGCATACATAGCCCAAGATTCGACTCGCGAGATTATAATCTGGCTAAGCCAGAGGAAACCGAAGGCTTATTATTAATACGGGCCAACAACACAGCCCCCAAGAAATGTGTCTTGTATTTAATTAAATATGCGAGCACTTGGAGAAATGTATCCAAGGCTTTTAAAGAAAATAAAGAATTAAAGTTTGAAATGAAAACGAATCCAAGAATTAATTTGTCTGAGAAATATTAATAAATATAGAAATATAGATTTTTTAATATATTTTTATATATTATATTTTTTTTTTAATATTTTATTTGCAGTGCTTTCTGCCATTTAACTTTGCTAAATAAATGAAGAGAGACTCGCTGAGAGTGTGTGCTTGTTGCCATCGCAGTGACACGCAGATTAATTGAAATTTTATGAGTAGCGCAGACGTAAACAATCAGCGAGACCACCTTTGCCAGCCCCCTAAGGTCATAGGAGCGGACCGGATCGCATATCCCAGGATCGCCGGTCCGATCCGAGGCGACTAACTGGTCAAGTCGGTGGACAGCTGTGGCTCACCAAACGTGGCCAAAGCTGCTAGTGGCATTATGAAATATGGCCAGCAACCAGGCACAGTGGGTTGGAGCAGAAGCACAAAAGAAAATATATAAAATTAATTTTTAAATTAATTGAACGACCCTAGAAATATTATTATAGAAAAAAATGAAGTACTGAGTAACAAAAATTAAATATAATATTTGTATAAAATATTCCCCTTAAATTTTAATTTATATTTTATTTAAAAAACATATAGTTAATTACCACATACTCCCTGACTGCACCACTGTTCCTCCAGATCCTGCTGACGCGATCGCCACGCTAATTGATAGACTGTGAAATGATTTACCAACGCCGGGAAAGCCAGGCTTCCAAGCGTGCCCAGGTGGGTCAGCACAGAGCTCAGCACCAGCTCCAGGTCCCGGACCCCGTCAGCACTTCTTGGTCGGCTTTCTGTTTGGTCTTGGTCTTTGGTTTGTGGCCGCTGGCAAGGAGGACTTGCCATGAACTCAGGCCTAAGTGAAAAGTGTTAAAAAGCGCGACTCACGGGGCTGAGCAGACAAATGAGCAGCGGCTCTTGACATTTGCGAAATTTGAAATGTCAGCCGAATGGGAATGGAGCGGGAGAGCCAGCCTGCTCCCTTTGACGAAGGTACCAAGGATGGGAGGTCCCGGAACCCGGATCGGTTGCGGAGAATTTAAATTAAAACCCAAGGTGAAAGGTTATTAATTTGCAAGTGGAACTGGGGCGTTGCTTTAGCTGCAGCTCATTTGGGTTAATGTTGAAGGCCCTGGGACTGGGACTGAATGATGACCACGATGATGACGAATGCCCGCGGCGTTGTGACAGACAGCGGTTGAAGCCCGTTGGATTTAATTAATAAGCGTACTTAGAATAAGCTTTCTTTTGAGTGAAGAAATTAAGCTGGTTTCTGGTCAAAAGTGTGTGAAAAAAATTAAATAACAATTTCTAAATTAAAACGTAAAGATATTTTAATAAAAGAACATCTTAACCATATTGAAAATATTTTTTCTTCGCTTTTTCTGCTTATTCAAGTAACCCTTTTTAGCTCCCTTGGCAACCCCTTAAGGTGTCCATCGACCTGCTAACCATATTTTCCAGCTCTCTGATCCTACAGATATCTATAATACCAATATCTTCGGCATCTCTTTGTTAATGCAGTTGAAGTGTGAAATTTGCTTAGCCAAGACGCCATAACTCTGGCAGAGATCGGGTCAGATCCCCCTTCCTCAGCTCGAACTTAGGGCCCACGGCCTGGGCTGAGTTAATTCGAGGAACTCTCCGATAGGTAGCCAGGCGAAATGCCAACGAGCCGTGGCCACTTCCACTTGGTAACGGTAAGCGAGGGAAAAATCAGCACGCACGACACACAAAATGTGGGACCAGGGGCGGGAAAATAGGCAAACGGCAATTCTGTGACCATAACTTATGCGCAAATGATTCGATTTGGAGGCGTACCGAATGCAGATACCCCGTGCCCAGCTACCCAATAATGGCCTGGTGGAGTGGTGGGTCCTCTCTACCGAAGAAGCTGTGAAAGTTGCACTGCGAGTCGCAGCAGCAGGGAGAAAGAGTGGCAAATTTGTAGAAAATTGAATGCCACCTCACCTGAGCCATCATCGGTAGCCGGAGATGAGATGGTGGAAAATATGAAACCAAAAAAAAAAAATAACTGACCACGTAGGCGGCACACGGATGCCAATGTGTAATTTTTTGCGAATTTATTTTATTTGGTAGCCGCGAATTCACTCCAAGAACACAGAGAAAAATTTAGTAATACAATTTTGCTTTAAAAGAGTATATATTATTCTTAAGTGATTTCCTAATTCATTTGAACTGTTTTCCTTAGAAAGTAAGAAAAAAATCTTATTCTAAATAACCCCTAAATATGAAAATAAAATGTAATAATAAACTTGGGGCTTTTCGGCCTCACAAATTACAAACAAATCTTTTAAAATGATACATTTAACATTTAACTTAATACTATTTTAAAATTCAGAAACATTTTTCTTTAGAAATTAAAAAAATACATTAATAGATCATTACATTTTAAGTAACTTTTCTTCAAGTGACTTTAAAAATCCGCAAAAAAGAGTCAAAAGCAGAAGCAGCAGCAGCAGTCCCAGAAAATCACAGCAAAATAATTGGCAAGTGGTGGGAAAGATTTCTCCCTGGGCACTTCGTCTAATTGAAATTCCCATGCTCATCGCTCAGCGCCTCTAATGGCGACCCCAGCTGCCACACACACACAATCTGAATCTGGCCGGGACTGAGGCCGGGTTTGGGGGCCAATTTGAGCCAAATCGCCCAACGACACGCACTTTTGACCAAATGCACGCACTCGTGGACTAGAAAAAGTGGGGTACGGGAAGGAGCAATGCGTATTCAGGCAGGACACACGCAATACCCGGACCAGGACTCCACTCGACTTGCATTCAACAGCCATTTTTGGTGCTTTTAATTGTCAGTGGCCAGTGACCAGTAACCGGAGAGCCCTTCTCTATCTGCTCCGATTGCTGCATGCGAAATGGTTCTCATGTGACCCGAGATTTTAATGCTGCTAACGAAATTTAATTGGCCTCTAAATGATTTTAATTGTGCCACTGATGTTGGCCATAAGTTACATCGCAAATGGCCAGCCATTCTAGATGCCGTTCAGCCAGATAAAGCCATCGATGTGTTGCTCTTGAAAACGGCGCCGAAAGAATGCATGCAACTCGTGAAGGTTTGGGGACTTTTTAAATGACTTTTTAAAAATGAACTGTTTTTGAATTTGGCAGCTGTGATCTTTCTTAAACATTTTAAAGACTTTTAAGTTAATTAAGTTAATTTAATTTAACCAAGCTTTTTTAAAGCGTTCTTTCAGTTTAAGAACATTTACATTATAAGCAATACTTTGAATATGTATTATTGTAAGAAATATGTGCTGTTTGTTATCCATAAAATACCTATTTCATAATAATTTGTAATGCCTTTTCAATCTAAGGATACATAAATAATTCAATGTAAGTGCTTATCAACCAATTCAAAATGTATAACCCTTTTGTTATTTTTACAAATTATCAATTTATTGACAATGTTTTTCGAACTAAAGAAGTTTGGCTTTTACTTCTTATTGATTATTCTTAACCTTAAAACTAATTTATGTTTTTATTGAGATTTAATTATTTCCCTATTTATTTAAGCCAACTCAAATCCTTTCGAAAATAAATCCCTGAGCTCTCTCTATTAACAATAAATATGATAATACCAAAATACTTAGCCATCTAAGGCATACAAGAAAAATACAAACCAAAAACATAAGCAACGCTTAACGCCGGCACAGGTCCTCAGATCACCAGATTGCTCCGCATCCGCTATAGTAGAGGTATATCCGCGAAACATCCGCACTGAGATCCGCGTCGGCGTTCTCGTCGCTGTCTTTCATTTCCTTTGATCTTGTAGCGCCGATCAAATCGATCAAATGTAATTTTCGCAGCACGAACGTGCGGCATGGCCAAAGGAGGAGGCGGCTAGTCTTCCTCTCCACCAGACCCGGCGACGAGCGCCAACTACAAGTGCCAGAGCCCTCTGATGACTCCTCAGCTGCCCGTCTCCTTAGCTCGTTCCTGTTGCGGCCAAGTACATTTACACCAATTGCACTGATCGATCTGGGTGTAAGTTATACGCCACGGCAGCAGCGACCGTGCCAAATTCTTAATAGTTGGCGGGCCTGCTATGAGAGCAGGTCTCTCGGGTAAGTCGGGGGAGAATCCAGCAAGGAGTTTGGAGAATTGGGAGTCCGAGAGACGAGAACCGAGAACCGAGAACCGCGAAGCGAGAACCGAGATCTGAGAGTAAACAGCCAGCGACAGGGCCAAGACCATCACGATGGCGTTTTGTGGTTAAACTCGGGCTGGGAGTTGAGCCTAAGCTGGCAGTGGGAGAGATGCACTGGTAAAATCGATGTTAAATATTTAAAAATATTCTTATTAAATGTTAATTAAATATATTTTAGGGGCTTTTAGATCGGCTTATTAAATTTAGATTACAATAAGAGGAAAAATAAGTATGAGAAATTTATATTAATGATGTTAGATTAAGTGAAACTCATGACAAAGAAGATAACATATATCGAAACTTGAATGATATTTAAAACAAAGGCTATTGTATAACTCATAAATATTCGCTACATTAAAAAAGGATTAATTAAATAACATATTAAATATAATTAAATCAATATATTAATGTTATATTAAATATATGAGCGATAAATTTATATTATGCTTGATTTATTGATAGTTTTCGTCTCTAAAGATATTCTTAAAAATGTAAGTTTTAATTAGTATATTTTTTATATTCAAAAAAATATTCCATATAACAAATTTTGGATTTTATTTTTACCTGAAATTAATATTTTATTGCTGATTGCGGTATTTTTAATATTTAAAACGTTGATATATTAAATTTAATAATATTTGTAACATTTTTGTGTCATATAAATCTTTTTCCCCCTAGAAAAAAGTACCTATACTTAACAAGTTTAGATTGAATAAATAAATTACTGCCCAGAAATATATTAATTTACTATATTCTGTTTTTTTTTTTGCAGTGTAAAAACAAATCTTGGTTGCTGGCGGTTTCGCTATAATTAAGGACTTTGGTGTAATTTGTACACCTATTTAGGATCGCGTTGATTACAGGCCGGCGTTTTATTGCTTTTGACACCTAAAGGGAAACCGGCTTTAACCCGCTGCCTCCTCTTAACCCCTTGGACTCGATCCTGGCCCATTTGGAAGCTGTGCGAAAAGCAGAACAGAACTCCCGAGAGGCCGGGCGGAGAGACGAGCGAGTGAGATCCCTCGATTGGCGCACACTGAAGTGGATTTATTGGCTGACGTGAGTGTTTAGCGTTGACGGCATAGAACAAAAGGAATCGCCAGTTGGCTCAGAGGCCTCCGGCAGCGGCATCGGCACCCAGTGCCCCGGACTCACTCCTCAGAACTCCCACCAGTCGCCAGTCCCCCAATCCTTGATATCCTCATTCACCGGACATCCCCCATTATCACGCTCAGCTGGCCTTTGGGAAGAGCTTTTATTGAGGTCTTTTATTGAAGGAAATCAAGGCAGCCAGCTGGGCGACAAGGTGATTTGGGTTTTTTCTTGATTAAGTTTTTTTTATTAAATATTTAGTATATTTAAAAAATATGTATATGTATGTTATTATGTATTATATATGATTTTTTTTTTAGAAAATATCTTGCATCCCCTTCTTATGGCTCCACTCTTTGTAGGTACTTCTTTCGATTTGTTTCAATTACTTTATGTATATATTTACTATATACTTCATATTTCCGAATATTGCCGCGATCCACATCAAAGCATCGGTGGTTCAGTGGTAGAATGCTTGCCTCCCACGCAAGTGATCCGGGTTCGATTCCCGGCCGATGCAAAGGATGTAACTTTTTATTTTCTTGTATTGGTTTTGTGTAAGTAATATTTTCTTCTAGTTTGTTTTTAATCCCAGTATATTTTTATTTAATATAAATAATTAATATTATTATAAAAGATCAGAATTGAGGCTAAGCAGTCGCCTGCTTTGTTATTTGAACGATTTTAAAGGAATTAACAATTAACAATTTTGAAGTTAAAATTAAAAGAAATATTATTTTTTGTGTTATTAAGGTGAGTTAATTTAAATTAAGACAATATTTTATAAAGGCTTTAAGAAATAATACTTTTTAGGCTATGTAAATAAAATTTATCAGACAGTCTTCTTTCTATTCTCATTAAAATAGTTTAAAATACTGCATAATAAATATAATTTAAATATAATCCCTAATCTAAATAAAAAATAACTCAATTTAGTAACACTAAAATCCCACTAAAAATAAGGTCACCTCTGGTGAAGGCCACCAAAGGCAGTCAATCGAAGTCCGATATAATTAAATGCCAGACACCACTCACATATAATTCATTATCGGGTTGGCAGTGCCAGACTAATAGTGGTAATTTGTCTAGCCAAAAAATGAGCGGGCTAGCCACAAGATTTATATCATATAGTAATTTGTCAGCAGTTGGCCAAAAACCCAGAGGGAGAGAGAGAAAGAGCCAGAATTATCGGCGGCAATTAGTTGCCAACTGGCAACTGCAAAATTCGAATGCAAATCGCATGGCGTGGGCGCTGCGAAAAATCCGAAAATCAGATGCCGTCGATGAGATGGTTATCGGCGTGAAAAACAATCGCCCGTCGACTGACTGACTATTGAAAGCATTTGTCGTCGCTATTTTTCGGGGGCGTTCCGGGTGCCAGAAATTTCTGCAGAATAACGCCCACACAAATTAACGGCTGCTTGAACAAATTGCTTTGACACTTTTCCAGCGAATACTGAGCAGGGGGCTAGGGGACTACGATTGGCATTGGGTATGGGTATTGGGGGCTCTCGCAGATCGCAGCGGGTGAGCCAGGCTTTAAGCCCGGCTTCGACACTTGAACGCATGCGCGGGCAGCTTGAAAAATTGCGGATATGTCACACGATTTTATGGCTATATACGGGGAGATCCCAACAAGCGGCAGCAGCAGCAAATGCAGAAACTGCAGCAGTCGTTGGACTGTCTCCGCAGGCGAATGCTAAATCATCATAAAAATGTTGCAAATCGCAACAGGACTTGCCTTGCCATGGTTCCTCCTCCGAGCCCCATACTCTCTCACCTTGAGCCTTGCCTTTACCTTACCTTACCTTACCTTACCTCACCCTACCTTCACCTTTACCTGTTTTGTGATCTGTTCTGGACAAAACAGTCAAAGGCATTCCTGATGTCTTGGAGGGGCGGAACAGTGAGACGATATTTATACAAATTTATTTATTTAATTATTATCATCGGTAAGCAAAGTGTATTAAAGCGTTTACTATATAGGGTATGTATGAATGGGTTCAGTGGGGGATTAAAAAACATGTTTCTGGTATATTTGATGTGGTTCGAAACAGGGTTTTAGAGGAATAAGGGATTTTTTTGGAATGTGTTTGTGTTTAATTGTAAGGGATAAATTGTGGTTTAATTAATAAAAAATTAACAAATAAATAAGTAAATCAAGAAAGAAAGCTAAGTTCAAAAGCCTTACAGTTTGAAATAGGTTCAGAATGTTAATTTTTTTGTATAAATATTGTTATATGCTAATTTTTTTCGAAAATCAAAGTTTAAAAATGTCATAACTTATTCAAACATTTTAAGCTTCTGGCTAAAATTATAATACCCTGCAAGGGTCTAATTATTTAGAGTATTATTTAGTGAAAAATATATTTAATAATATGGTAAAATAGTAAAAATATTAATGAATATTGTATTTATTATATATATTTCAAGACCTTTTAGACTTAAGACAGGTTTTTGACTACGTAGAACAAGGAAATGTCTATCCACATTTATTTAAATGGAAATAACATGGATGTTCTTGTTTTTAATTATGTATATGTATTAAAAAATTTATATTTTTCATTTGAAAGTGTTATACAATTATTATAATATATTTTTTCAAGCCTTAAATAAGTTGCAGTTGCAAAAACACAAATATCTAAACCACTAAAAATTGCTTAACTAATGTTTATTGTTTGCAATTAATTTTTATGCCGATTACTTAATAAATAGTTATTTAATCCAGGTGACTAGCCATGTACAATTTGATGGCTTGAACTGATTTTTGTTAAGGCATTCGTTTAATTTGCATATAAATTGCCTTGCATGTAAAGAAAATTCATATAAGGCCAACTGGTTCATATCCACACAGAGCGATTAAGTGCACAAATAGAGTGAGTTAACTTAATTTAAGAGAATCAGAGCAAATATATATAAACATGTCAGAGATATATACAAATCAGAGAATAATAAATATACTTGGAATTTAAAATAATCACAAATATTACTCATGATCAAAGCACAATAAATGGTATCTAAGATTATGGATATTTATCTATAATTTAATTTGCAATCCGGATTTTTATTCAAATTAATTCAGTAAATTATCTTTTATTGTTTACATAAATTACTTTGCTGAAAGCTAATAAATTAATTCTATAGTATGTATTTCTTATTCTAGAAAATGTTAAAGATATATAACTCAGAAATACAAATTAAAAATATTATTTGTAGATGACATAAGGTTAATTAAATGTCTATGGTTTTTAATATATAATGCATAAATTAAAGCTTCTCATTTATTTCAAATCTTATTTTTAAATATTAAAAAATAACTTCCAAGATATTTATCATATTTGTTATTTAAATATATTATTATAATTTATAATATATTTATCCCCAAGAACCACTGTGCCAGGCTGTGGCCTTCCACTTAGTAGGCATTCCTGCTGCTCACTTACGGCAAATGACAAGACGGTTTCACACCTCGGGGAGTCCTCGCCCAGGGCCCCAAAAAGCCCCCCATATTTTCCTTCTGAATCTGGGGGAGCATGTTCATCCAACGATTTCGGACTAGAAAAGCACAGGTCGTCGTCGTTGTGTGCAGGAAAATCGAATGGATCCCAGAAGGGAAGGTGAACGCTGAATACTGAATGCTGAATGCTCCTCACTGTTGATTACGAGTGCAGAGAGTGCGCGGTGTGGCTTACTCGATTCGCCCGCGGGCTGGCACTGCATAAAAGTTATGTATTAGCGCTTTTATTGGTGAAATGCACATGTTGCATGCCAACTGCCCATTCGCATTTGCCACATTCCAGTATTGATGTTGGTAATTAAACGCGCTCGATCTCGAGGGGGTTCTTAAAGGCAACGCATGCCATCTGCGGAAATCACGGGGCCTATTGGATGGGAATATCGCTTAGAAGCGGAAAATAAAAGCTCGCTCAAGTGGTAATAATAAATAGTTGGAGAGATACTCAATCCCAAAGATGCTGATGTGCAAAAAAGAGTTATCAAAGCTGTTGCTGTTGACCGAATACAAATTACACACGGGACGTAATTTAAATTCGCAAATGAAGTTCGGACAAGCGAGGTTGTTTTGGACACTGGACAAATATTGAGAGTGGTTTCTTTCATATTATTTAATACTGAAACAAAAAGACAACAATTCAATAATTGTTGAAGGACAAATACCTCACGAATAGTCTTGTAAAAATCTAAATAAATTAATGAAAGATCTAGAAAAATAATTGTAATAAATTTATTCATTGTATAAATGTAATATTTTCTTTAAATTAATATATTTTCTTCCTGTGCCACTTCATGTTTCGAACCTTGAAGCTGCAGTTTCTCAGCTCCTCACTTCAATCAGTAATCACAAAAAAATTTTCTGGCTGCCAGCGAGGAGGAGAGAAAACCTGTACACGTTTGGCGGCAACTTGGCAAAGGCAACTGGGGCCTCCACACCCTTGGAACACACACACCCCATCCCCCCACCTGCCCTTCTACGATGGCCGGCATCCTTTGAGCCTTTTGCCAAATTACCGCGCATTTAATTTCCACTTTGATGTTGCATGCGGCAGGCAGTTTGCCACAGCCTATGTGTTTGGGCATTTTTTCTTTCTTTCAGCAGGCGAACTGAAAAACTCTCAACGGAAAAGAAGGAAAATGAAAAAAAAGCGAGAAGAAATCCGATTTGCATGTAAATTTTCCAGCTCATCTCTCGATTTCTTGGCCGCTGCTGTTCGCTCATAATTACGGGGCACCGAAAAACGGAGCTTTGATTTCGGGCCCTGGCCCTGGCCCCGCCACAGAGAGTTCAATTGTGTGTGTGGGCCAGAATTTATGGACACTTTTTGATGGCCCACAGACGACGTCACAATGCCAGCGGCTGTATTTTCATATATATTTTGTATATTTTGGAAGAGAGCTTCCCCACTCTGCACTCCACTCCTCCACTCGACGGAGCCGTTGACAACATGTTGTTGCCGCATTTCGAAGCGGTATTATGATAATTTTATGGCAAATCATTTTGTTTACAATTTTACAGCCCCACGACCAGGGCGGCACGCCCAGATTAAGACAGTCCATGTGGGCGGTGCACAAAGTGCTGCGAATGATTATCGATTTTACATGGCAAATTACAGGTTGCTAAGCCAGGCCAAGCTTTGGCTCCGAGTGTCAATTTAGATAAACATTTTATCTCATCGGTAAGCAAAGTGAATTTAAGCGTTTACTATATAGGCTGTATCTGAATGGACTAAGTTGGGGATTACTTACATGTTGGTGGTCTATTTGATGTGGGTTAAAAAGGGGTTTTTAGAGGTGTAAGAGGTGTTTTTGGTGCATTTTTTGTGATTATCCGGTGGGTTTAAATTGTAGTTTTATGAAGAAAATAAATGAGAAATACAAGAAAAAAAGCTAAGCTGAAAAATACACAGTTTAAATTGCCTTACAGTTTGCAATTGGATCTGAAGATGAATTTTTATGTAAAAATATTTGTATTTGTTGGGTAAATCAAAGTTTAAAAATTTCATAACTTCGCCAAATATGCATTCATTTCAAATCGGGAAGCTTTTTTGTGCCAGTATTTTTTAAGTAAAAAAATCAGCATACTAAATTAAAAATTACAAAAATAAAGATTTCGTAGTTAAAAGTTTACATATAAAAAGTCCTAAGAAAATGTGCTGAAGTCAACTTAAATAGTTTTAAAGGTAGAAAATGAAACCAATTATTTCCGAAAACATTTATTTATTATATGTATGTATTATATGTATGTATACAATTTCATTAAGAGAAATTAATTATATTCTAGTAAAAAACTTGTGAATGAAACTAATAGTTTATTTTGTTGATTTTGCCTTTAAAAATGAGTACCTATTTATTGTTTCCCCATATTTATTTAATCCCTTTCAAACCCTTTCCATTCGCCAAAAGTTGGTGAATAAAAAAACCGTCGGTGGATCATTGCTTGGTGAATTCTGGTGGCCTTCTGGCCACCTCCGCCTCCGTACAAACTCGGCTCGAAACCGGCCTCGAAAGTGGGCAGAGCCACACAGAGATCCACTCAAAGAGAAGCCACTAAGCCGGGCCAACAGTGCAGCTACTCTACCCAGACAAGTACATGCCCCCGATCGGGTTTTTTTTTGTTGTCGAGAGGGAGGTCTGCTTGTTGGTCCAACACTTTGGTTTTGGGAACGAGCGCTAAAGAGCTGCTGATGCTGATTTGGAGGAAAAAAAAACGAAATACGAAAAAACTAAAAAACGAACCAGAAGAAGCCACACGAAGACGAAGTCTTTGCAGCAAACCAGTTCTGCGGCGAACGAGTTGTTGGCCAGCGAAGATTACACTTAGTTGGTTATTTCTCCTTTTTTGGTTACTGGCTTTTGGCTTTTGGCGAGCCGAACGAATCAGTGCCAATGAGGCTGGCTTAGAGATGGAGACGGGGCCCCAGAGCAACGCCCACCAAAAGCTGAGCCGGAAAAATGGCTGCTTATAAATGTTTTCAAGTTCAATGAGGGTCTCAGTGCAATTACCAGCCAACAACTCAGATCGATCTTGCATGGGGAAATTGGTATTGTATCAGAGATACCATTTTGGTTACCATTTTGGGGGGAAACAATTATTTTAAGTACCGAAAAGAGGGGATAATATTTGAAGGTTGGTGTGAGGAGAATGGTTTTTGAAATAAAATTAAAAGAGGTTTACTTTTATGGTAAGAAAATAATTAAAACTGCTTATATAATTATTTTCTTGTAATTAAGTTTAAAAACAATGCTTAAATATTATTTTTCCTGATAAATAACTTTCCAGGAGGAATTATTTTAGGGAGCTTCAAAGCCTTCTTTCATTTCGGAGGATTTTTAAGAAAGCAAGATACAACATGTATAAGAAATACTCATCATTGTAATATTCCATTATTATTGAAGAATTCCTTCTCTAAAACCGTCCTCTTATAGATAAAGAAACCAGATCTGGCATCAACTTACTTGTTTTTAACTGCAATGAAGCGGAAAACCCTAAAAGAAATTCTCGCCTGCCAAGGCATGCAATTAATTTTACTAAAATTACCTAGCTCCACATTTGTGATATCCCTGAAATGGGATTACCCTGGCGAAGACACACACCACTGATGGATGTGTGTGCGTGTGGTTTTTCACACTTTTTTACAGTACTTCACGCCTTGCCGCACTTGTCTATAATGTCTAGCAGTGGGCGTGGCCAGTGTCATTTCTCTGGCAATTTGGTTCGCTTCTCCGGGGCCTGAGATGTCTGGGATCCGAGCTCAGCGATGCGAGTCCCATCCAATTTCCCGCTGAAACAGAAACTTTCTTTACAATTAAGCACGCTTTCTGCCCAATTTTTTAAACCACAGATCGCCACGGATCTCATGTAAAACGATGCCACATGTGTGCGCATCCGTCTACCCCAAGTATCCTAAAGAATAAGTATCTGTGACTGCTCACGTTAAGCGGAAGATCGGTTTTGGCTCGCTTTTCACTCGGCATCTTTTTGGGTATCTGTCTGTCTTTCTGTGTTCTTTTTTTAATAAATATGAAATTATCGGAGCTGGGGGAGAGTATTCGTTGTGGTTTGCATGAAATTATTTTGGATTTTCTTTGGTTGTTACAAGCATGAGAAAGGTTACAAGGAGAATAAGGCATTAAGTATGGAAATTTACACAAATTTCTTGTAGTTTCTTGTATTTATTTATATTTTAAAATTAGTTTACCTTGAGCTCTTCTCAATTTTAAGATTTTTTTATGTAATGAGTTCGTATTTCTGGATCATATATTAGTAATATTTTTAAAGCAAATTTAAAGCATTTTAAAGGAATTCTTTCTATATTCTCTCTCCATTTTGTAATCCCCAAAAAACCTTTAAAATTATAAAACCAATATTTGCATAGTCCTGCCCTCATCCTTTTCCCTTTACTTGATCATAATCTCGGCTTTTCCCTTTCGTAGAAGAGGTTGCATGCCAAAAAACGTGCCTCACTCCATTGTCAATTTGCATACCAATTGCACTCGCCCGGCCACACGTACATATGCACATATATAGTATGTCAAAAAATGTGAAAGTTTAATATAGAAAATGCAGAGACTGTAGACCCAAGTGGGGACCATGCCAAAGCCAAAGCTCCCTGCCAGGCGGAATGCCAATCCATTGACTGACAAGGACAACTCGTGTGCGACAGTTGACAGCTGCTGCCTGGTGGCTGCCACCGTTTGAAGCCCGACTCCTGCTCCAACTCCTGCTCTTCCAACTCCCAGCCTGGGTGGTCGCCTCGACGGGATGCCCACCGTACAGTAGTCCCAGATGGGTGGCTGCTGATGGCTTTTGGCTGCTGGAAGGGAGTGGGAGCCGGGGCCGGGGATCAGCTTGAATGGCGCCAAGCGGAGCCACTGGACAAATGGCAGTGGACGACTCTGACTGCAACTGATGAATTTATGCGGAAGCCGCGATGAGAAATGCATTTTTCATAATAAATTGAAGGAGAGTAGGGGACGCAGGAATATCTGATTTTTCAATTAATATTTATATAAAACAGTGGCTATCAGTTATATGCAAATTCCCTGACTTTATTCCAGCATATAATTTATATAGAAATAGACAAAAATATAATTACTAATTTAATACTTTTTAACATTTTAAAATATTTGCAAGGATAAAAGGGTGGTAAAGAAAATATTGCTGAAAATATTTTCAAAATATTTATCTTTTAATATATTATTTAAGATTTTTTTTTTACTTTTTTGATAACCCATTTACCTATTTCCCTTTAGTTTCAAGTCTTAAAAAAATATCCTTTCCCTAACATTTCACCGAATATGCACTGTGTTATTTTCCAGAAGGCCTACGTATCTCCAGTAGTGGGCAATAAATTTCCATTTGGGCGGAGGTTGAGTTGGGGTTAAAAACAAACTGTCAGACATTTTTATCAGCAATTAATCGTGTTAATCAAATGCCTTGTCAGCATCATTTACCAAGAAACGGATTTACGTAATGCCCGGCGATCCATTACGGCTAACAAGAGTTGAGTTCAGACCGGGAGTTGAGTGAAAAGCTCTTTCGAAACGAAATGAAACGCCATAACCGATGGCCAATCAATCAATGACAGAGACTGAAGTTCAAATTGAAGCCAAGTTGGAGTTAGAAAGAAACTCATTGCACTCGTACACCCTCCCCCACCATGAATGCCATACAAATTGTTGAAATTAAGCGCACGAGTCACCAACATGATCACAATGGCGTGAAAACAAGTCAAAGTTGAGTTCGGTGCTGACTGCGTGACCGAAGATTTGATGTGGGGCTGCAGAGAGAGGAAATTTTGGGGTATTATAGTTTTTAATTAAAGGGTTTTTGTTTGAGGAATTTATGTAGTAATTTTCTATTTTTTTATTAATAAGGAAAAGCAGCAGAAGTCTAAATATCAATTGATGATGAATAAATATATTTTAAAGACTCCCAGCTAACTCCTAGTGTATCTTTAATCCCAAAGTTGGCTCGGAAACATTTCCATTTTTCTTGGTGTAAAATTCAAAATCCAACAATTGGGCAAGAGCGGCTTAGGGCCACAAAAAGGTTTTCCATGCTCTCGTGCCAATAGAAAGTGGCTGTCCTTATCGCGGGCCCCTCATCTCGAGTTGTCATGTCAACGCTTCTGATTCCGATTTCTGGCTGCATTCCCCACATGTCACAGGGCTGAAAGTTGAGACCCAAGACCGCAGATTGATGCCCCCGGCACAGTGGGATACTCAGATACAGGGATACATGGCTGTATGCTCATTCGAGAGATGCTTGGGATGCCTGGCTAACTGATGGCTGGTGGGCCTGGCAGCTCCTCAGTGTCAGCATCAGTCGACCAATATCATCAAGCACGTCGCAGTCGTCAGCGTGATTAATTTGCTGGTCTTGTAACTTGCCAACTTGGCTGGATCCCCATCCCCAAACCCCATCCCTAAACCCTTTCTTTCTTTCTTACCTTCTCGCGGCCGCTGGCTGGCATTTATTAAATGCGGATTTAGTTAATGGGTTATTTTTGGTTGGATGTCGCTGTCGGGGCCATAAATCAGACGGTCCGAAGTGCGGGTCTCGGTCAGGGCTTAGTCCGTTAATATGCAATGATTAAAAGTGTCATTTGTTACGTCTTCGAAAATGGTTTGAGCACAATGCCAGTAGCAAAATGCTAAAGTGTGCAGATTTTATAAGGAGACCTTGGTTTACTTTTCAGAAAGCCAAAGCTCGAAATATTAAAACGCAGCCCCAAATCAATTAAAACTTATTTATTCTTGGTAATTTAGATCTGATCACGCCGGGAACATTACGTTATGGTTCTCATTAAAAAAACCACCAGACTCCTGCTACAGTTCGCTCTTTAGTAAGTTCTGTTAAAGCGCCTTCCATTCGATTGCAGGGCTCTTCATATTTCATAGCCCATACTCCCAAGATCACAGCTATTATGGGAATACCCAAAATTAACGACATCAATGAGTGCAAAAGTATTTCGACGGGTTTTAGCAGGACGTAACCAATCCATTTGAAGATTCCAAGCCGAGACTTCCTATTAGCTTTTGGCATCAGTGTCTGATTATTTAGGTCATAACGTGCTCTTATTGCATTCTCCAAGAGGTTATGAAATCTTCCTAGCAGATTGGCAAATAACGATAGAACTTCAATTAGTGTAATAGCATTGTCCGTTTGGCTGCTTTGATTTCTTGAGCGAACTGGGCGTGATCCAGGAAAATTTCGACTGTTACGTTGCGCTGGTAGTCCGGTAATATATCTAATAGGCTCCCTTAGCATGTACTTTCTTATGGGAATCTTACTTGTTTTGCGTTTAATCTGGACTTGACCAATATTTTTTAAAGCTGAATCTATATATGGTTGAAATTCCATGGGTTTAGAACCGGTCTTTTGGTTCGATGATGTAATAGGTTCCACGAATCCAAAGCCATCCATTACAGTAGGAGCTTCATCTTGATTTTCCATAGCTGGGTCTATATTTGGTTGCATTATGATGGGTAGATTGCCGTCTTCTTGATTTTCCGTAGCCTGTTGTAATTCTAAGCCTTCAGCTAAGATTTGTTTGGGATTATTCTTATTTGTTTTTATGTATGGCGAAATTTTAATGGTTTTACCGAAGGCCTCTTCCTCTGCAGGTGTACCAGGCTGTACTAATTCCATTGGAATGTTCCTTTGCAAAATTACAAGTATTATTTAGAAAACAAACTTTTTTGATTAGAAAAATACTATTATTTCCAGAAAGATTTAGAAATTTGTATGTTGCCTCTTCGACTAGGTGAATAAGACTGAGAAAATCGTATACGATTCTATACAGATATAAATGAAGTTCGGGCAAAGCCTACTAGGGGAATTTCTGAACAAAACACAGGCCTACTAGTTCTTAAATTTGAAATAGATGCATGATTTATTGAGATTATATTTTACATTTTTGAAAGACCATTAATAGAAGAAGAAAATGTAAGCTTTAGTGAAACTTTAACTTATAAGTAAAGAAACTCTTAATAGTACTAGCAATCATGTTGGAAAAAATATAAATAAAATATCTATATCTTAAGTGATCGTGGGAATCGTCTTCATGTATTTCCTTATAATTTTATTGTCTCCATAATTAATATTCCGCAAATGACGCAGCGAAAAACGGAAACAATTTGTCGAAAGGCTCGCTGCGAAGGCAAACAAAGCGTTGCAAATTTCATTTTTTAAGCGTCAGATCTGCCAAAATAATATTTAAAATTAATGCGGGGACAGTTGCTGCTGCTGCTGCACCCACATGCTGCCGATCCCTTCACACCTGTCCGAGAGGTACAGAGAGAGAGAGAGAGTGGTAATGTCAACATGTGGTCAGAATTCTCAACTGGGTTTCCCGCTGGGCGCCGTTTTCGCATCGAAATCTTTTTGGCAGGCACTGCTTGTGTGTTGTGTTGTGTTGTGTGCAAAACAATACGACGCCGCTTTGTCTCCCGTTGTTGTCCAAAGTGACAGGACGCAAGGCAAAACACAAACATACGAAGGACAATGAGGCCGGAACACAACAGAAAACAATCCGAAAAATCGAGAACGCAAAATAACAGAATGCAGAATGGAGAATCGAAGAGCAAAGTTGCAATTTTTATGCCCAGTAATGTGTGGGCATAAATATGGCTAGCCATAAGTATGGCTTGTTTCAGCCAGACAGATGGGGTCAACAAAGTGGAACTACAGAGCGGGAACCAAATTAAAAAAATATTTATAAAGTCATAGAGCTTGAAGAACCCAATAAAAATGATTTATAATTTATAATGATATAATAAACACAATTATTTAATATTTTTCTGAGGAAATATTTTGAATACTATTTATTTTTAAAATGTTTTTATCAGTAATAATGATGACGTAAATATATTTTTTGGTCAAGAAGAAAGTATGCAATAAGAAGCAGTTTTTTTTACTAAATATATTAAATAAGAATTTTTAATTTATTTAATTTGTATTATTTAAATTATTTTCATGTGTTTACATTTATCTTATTTATTATCTGAAAGTTACTTTTAGTTTAAATTCAAATCTAAATTAAATAGTTATATTTATGAATTCAAATTCTCATAGCTTTTATTATTTATCATCTATAATATAAATACATTTTCTGACAAGTTTCTTTTATTTTAAATTCACATCAAAATAATATAAATGTATTAATCAATTCGAATACCCTTATAATATTTATTATTTAACTATAACTTCATTATTTTTAAAATCTCACTCGTTCTATTATCTCCTCCCCTGCTGTAACCCCGCACACATGGCACGTCCTTAAAGGATATTTACTTGTGGCTCTTGTTGCTTATTAATGACTTCGCTTAGGGCCTCATTGTCTGGAGATTCCCGAAAACTCAGCCTCTTCCTTCAGCGAATGCAGTATGTTTGTGTGTGAGTATATGTGTGAGTGCTCCTTACCGCCCCCCTGTCGACCATTTTGAGTCCTGTTCGAATCCCGTTTGAATTTAGCCGCTAAATTATCGGAAATAACTGTTCGTTCTGGCCTTCCACTAACGGTACCCAATGGCTACTGTGCGCGCGCCGCTTTTAACTCGGAATCTTTATTATCCTCTGCGGTTAGGGAAAGGATTCCCAGGTGTCCCTCAGGTGAAATCCTTGTGAATGAAAACAAATAGCAAAGTGGCCAAAGGGAGTTGTGGAAATAGGGAAAGACGGTGAGGTTTTTCGTTTTAGGAGAACGAAAGAAATAAGTGTGGTTACATTAATGATTGATTTTTGTTCAGAGGTTTCTTTATGTTGGAAAATATTCTAGAAATTTAAAATTAAATAAATATTTGAATTTGTATATTTTGCTATTAAAATTGATTCCTTTTCTTAGGTTAGTAGCTTCAAAAATTAAATTAAAAATATTTTTACTACTTCCCCAACCCTTACTTGCACAAGACAACTCTCTCAACACCTTTGGCCACTTATTAACCCGATATCACCTCAATCTCTATAAAGTTGATTACAAGCAACCCTTTTTTGGATATCCCCTTCAAAAAAAACCTTATCATTTTATTCATAAATATCACATGTAGCTAATTCAAGTAATCTGCATTTATTAAGAAACACTTCATCACCCTTTCGTCTGAATTATGTCCAGCATTTCGGTTATTTTACCTTTCCAATTGTGTAAGGGGTAAAATTTACTACACACTTTTTGGTTACTCAGTTGCCCCTTTTGAGACCTTATCATTCACAATTTATCGGGCCGCGGAGACGTTTGGTGTCAAATTTGGGTGTTGACCACATGGCCGTGTACATGGCAATCAACGCCAAATTATTTCTTTTGTGTGCCACCGCAGAACGCCCCACTTTTTGGAGTGGTGTGGAGTGGAGTGGTGCATCCTTCCTTCCTTTTCCGCTGGACGAAGCCGTTGCGGCCGCCTTTGAGGCAGCTGCTCTGGCCCCGGCAATTATTTCAGGTAGCCATGAGGAATGCGGTGTGTGGCTCTATCTATGCTATAATTTTCGGCTTGCAAGGAAATCGAACGGTAAGACTGCACTACTACAAAATATGGTGGTGTTCTAAGCCGTGTAAAGATTGTATAATTTTATTTTACTCTTAAAAAAAATTAAAATAAAATTTTGAAGTACATTTTATAATTAGAATTTAAATATAAAGAAAGATTTATAATTATTCATATAACCCTAAGATCTGTAAGTATTTCCTTTGAAAAATCACAAGATATCGCTGGTTAAATCACACTATACATTCCACTTAACCTTTGGTATACAAATACATGAATATATATTCCTTATATTAGCAAACTTGACAAGAGAAAATCTTTATAAGTTCATAATTATACTGCTTAAGATTTCATATATGTATTAAGAAACCCCTTGTAAATTCCTTACTAAAAACCCCTGTTATTTTTCTCTCAGTGCCTGGTCAGGTCGCATATCGAAGGCGACACCTTGCGCCATCATCGCTCGGGTAGATTACCACAGTAAATATTATTAAGCGCGATTACAATCGCCGCGGCAGACGGAACCGTTCATTAAAATTATTATGCGCACATACACAATATAAATAAAAACAAAAAATAAATACTTCCATATCAGATTCCGTGTTTTTTTTTTTCGGGCCAAGTTATCCAACCAAGTTGCGCCTGCGCAATGGTCTGGGCTCCGGGAGATCGAGATCTCCGGAGATCGCTTGATGATCGCTCCGGGACAGACAATGGACGATGGGACATTTTACGCGTAATTGACAAGCTTTCTGGGGCCTTGCTTTTATGCGGCATTTAAACCGACTAATTGCAGGCCGAACAACAAAACAACGAATTTCCCTCCATGTGAAAAGTTTGTCGTACCATGTTTAATTATTTCCACCTTTATGTAAATAGTTTTCCCCCAAAAAAAGGTAGCTGGCGAGCACTGTTATGCGCACAATTAGATGGCCGAAATTGTTGCGTGTGTTTAGGTGCGCGTGAAAAAAACAAAAATTACCTTTTAGGAGCCTTTATTCAGGGGCCAATGGATACGTAAATTATTCAACAAACTGTCACGCAATATTCCCGGCAACCAAATACAGTTTTTGTTGTTGTTGGAAATCAAAGCGAGAGGGCGTTTAGCCAAGCGGACCACACATTTGGCCAATTGAAAAGAATGGCAGATAAATCCACAGACACGGGCACTGGCACGCACTCCCATCCCCTTACCCCTTCTACTATCTATAAAATGTCCAACAATTTTTGACAATTAGCGGCGCTTTTCATGTTCATTTCGATTTACGTATCGAGGCCTCCGTCATATTGACAATTTGAGCGCAAATTTGTTTCAACATTCAGCGGCTCGTCGGCGGTTCAGCGATTGAAAGCTGAAAGCCGATTTCGGATTTCTGATAACCGAAAATGCCTCCACGCAAATGTATTTCCATTGTTAACGAATCGAACACTTTTGACATTTAAATGACATTTGAATTGGCTTAGAAAGCAATTGGCCAGGCCGACGCGTCGCTCAAATGGGCTTTCGAAGGCAAGAGGCCCAAAAAGTGTGAGCATGTTGAAAGCCAAAACGGTGAGGTACATTTTGGGTTATTTGGTAAGATGAAAAGGGCTAAAAAGGGGTCACAGATGATAGATTTTGTTTCAATTATACTTAAAGGATATTTAAAAATATTTTGGTGAAATTCTAGGCTCCTTAGAAGCCATTGAAAGACTTAATTTAATTTTTAGCATCATTTTGTACTTATCATTTTATTACTTATTATTAAATTGTAATTAAATAATTTTAAAGTAATGTTTTAATAATAATTCCTTGCTTGTAATATCAAACAGTTAGACATTTTCAACCTCGGTTTTAATTATTCTTGAACCATCAATTTATTTCAAATAAAAATAAAACTAAATAGTCTTTCTTTGCTCTTCAATAATTTGGCAAATACATATCGATTCACTGTACTGAGGCTGCAATTTCCATAAAAATCGGAAACCATTGACGCATTCAAAAATGACTCAAAAACCGCCAAAAGAAACGCTTTCCCTTATGCAGAAAATAAAAAGGAAAACAAACAGGAATTCATCGTAAAATCTTAAAGTCATAAAAATTTTACGCAAATTGTTCTAGGGGAGAGCAAAAAAAAAAAAATAAGAAATACAACAAAGAAGTAAAAAGCCAAATCGCAGATGGCATAATGAATATTATCAATTTCTTTTGAAATTTACTGCCAAAATGCTTAAGCATGGCGTCGATTTGCTTAAAGAAATTCCATTGGTCGGCCTCTCGGGAAACTGAAAAACGGAAAAACCAGAAATAAAGCAGATCAAAGCGAATGCAGGGGCGGCGGCTGGTGGGTAATTTTCAATTTTCCACAATTACAACGAATGGGGAGGGGAGGCTGCGTGTTTTGCCACAAAGTGCAGATAAAATTAATTAAAATTTAATTCAATTCACTTGCGCCGGCGCAAACACAAAGAGATTTATCGCTGATAAACGCGCCTAGAATGGCCAACTTTCGGCTGGTCCCGGGGAGTGGGAGTGGGACCAGGAGTGGGACCTAGAGCAGGAGTAGGGGCAGGAGGTGGCGCACAAGATCAATGGATCGAATCGCTGCCAGGCGGTTGGTGCTGCTCCCCGAGTGGGTCCATTCGCCCGCCGCAATGGATCACGCCGTTGATTAATTCCCTGTTGTTGGCTAGGCCGGCCATTAAAAGGCCATAAAATTATTAATTAAGCAAGTGCACAAGGAAAAGCCACTTGCCAGATTTATGGTCCAGCAGCACCAGAGGGGGAAAAGCAAGGGGGGAGGGACTGGAATCGGAGTTCAATTCAATTCAACAGAAACAAAAATACGAAAATAATTTTTCCCCTGTGTGCAGCCGCATTTGCCGAGTGCCGCCTCAAGCATTATGGATTTTTAACGAGTTTTCAATTTATTTGCGCGCCAGTCGCGGAAAAATCTTTCGAGTGCTTTTCATACAGACACTCGAGTATCATCAAGTGGCTTTTCCTTATATCGGGCATGTGCGTCGTATATATAGCATATATATGAAGGCATATTGTTTATTTCATTTCAGCAACTGACTCAGCAACTAGTCAGGGAAATGGTAGCCGGAAAACCTTGAGTGTTTAAAGGTAACTATAACCAATTTTCAATGTTAATTAGCCTGAGCCTGAAGATACAACAAAACCAGCGCCGATCAAATTTATATGGCATTACCCCGTGGGCCATAATCGTGCCGGCAAATAAAAGCCGCCAAGAGACCAGATCAGACCAAGAAAGCCGCACAATGCAATTCAAGTCAAGGAAAAATCCAAAGTCTCGGGGGGTTAAAACAGCAACAATAGTCAATAAAACATGCGGCAAATCATGTTTATCGCATTGATTTATGCATTTTTAATGTGTTCGCTGTTGCTTATCGGCAATGCGCCTAAATCAACGGGCCTGAAAAACAAAAAAAAAATAAAGAAAAACCAAAGCAAGTCCCCCCCGAACACACTTTCACTGCAATGCCAAAGTCGGGCCTCTTCCTCTGCCCAGACTCAGAGCCATCCCAAGCTGCACAATATAGTATACTACATGTATATAGACAGCACTGAGACCGCTTGGCTCTGCTCCTCGCTTTGAGCCACGTTAATTTTTAAATCTCACCGCCTGATTAGTTCGCTTCGCGCCAAAGAGCCAACGCCATCTTGATTAGGCCGCCGGTTTTGAAGTCGGGATGCAGCTGAAGTTGCCAGCGAACTATGGCAACACGGCGGGAAATGATTACAGGAAAAGCGAAGATTTAAATTATATGAATTTATGACTTTTAAAATCGTATAATGAAGTTGTATTAGAAATTTATAAGGTTTTATTAATTTTTTGAAGTTTTTATAGACCAATTGATTTAGTTAAGAGTTTTTCTATTCTGCAATTGATTTAATGTAATGTTAATAGAAATATTATTTGAATAATTCGAGGCTAAAGTTGAATTACCCATTTATTGATTATAGAACTTATTTTATTTTCAGTGTCGATATTTTTCTTTTTGCCCAAGCACACCATCAAAGGAGGCCGCCTTTTGCCGCTGCCTTTTGTCTTATTAATAATTCACATTAACGCTTTGCGAGTGCGGCCAGGTTACCGCCCGTTTTCGGGTTGCCAAACTCCAGGGCAGGAGGACCCTAAACGTGGGCCAGTGTGGCCAGCCCCCTTTGGAGAACCGAACTTATCGGGGATGCAGCATCTGAAGCCGCTTGACATAAATGCCGAAAGCGCACGAAATGCGAGCCGGGCCCAAATAAATGGTCAATAAATAAGGTGTGAAATAGCCAAGTGGGCTGAACCCGGTACCGGGAACCAGCCGAATCGGTATAAGAAACCGTATTCCCGGGTACCTCCCAATGAAGTGCTTTAGATATTTAACTTTCCGTCCTAATGTTATTTATTTTAATTGGCTCAATTCCCTAAGGGTGGTGTGAATATGGCCCAAGAATTGGTAGTCAGCTTTTTTATATAGAATCCAATCCAGGAGTTTTTGAAACATAAACCAAATAACTCAAAATCAAATTTAAATAATACAAATTGCAGGTAAATACTCATCTTTAGAAGAATGTGTTTTGACGAAGATGCTGAGACTTGCTCGCGATGCTATTCATTTTGGTGTATAGGTTTTGGTGCTGTTTTATTTGGACTTAACTTGATATTGATGATCGCTATTTGCCGCGGTGCACAGCCCAATATATACAATGAGCCAGCAATTTTGATAACGATTTTCGCTATGGGCTTATTGTTTTCTATAGTCAGTATGTTCGCTGGAGGTCTATTGCTGATAGGCATGATCATGGTAAGCCATCAACTTTTGAAAGGTAAAAGGGTTCTTGGGAGTCATAGATATCTTGTGATCCAAGGCACTGTCTTGCAGATAGTTATTAATAATTCAATTATTTTTATTTTATTATTTCTAATCAGGACAATCAGACACTATTTATGATTGGAAAATTCTTGAGCTACCCAGCGCCTATAGTCTATTTCTTTTTAATTTTTCCTATAGGTAAGTGACAACCAATTTTCTTAATATGTATTACTAGGAATTTTCTTTATCTTTACAGTGGCTCTAGTTGTAGGAGTGATGAATCTCTGCGAGTACAGGGATGAGCGTTGGCCATGTGAGTATATTTTAAATTGTTATTAATACGTTCTTGCTATTGTTTGAATTCCTTTGTTTTTATTTCCGACAGAATTTTAACTGTGGCTGATTTTATGGGGGCAGATTCTGGAGTTTAACAGACTAATATCTATGTGTACAAAAAATGTAAATCTAAAGTCGGTTAATTAATTGTACAAATTAAAATCCATTTGTACAATTAATTTACCGACTGTAAATATATTTATTAATACTTGAAAATAACTTTTATAATATGTATATGTATAGGCTTTGTGTATACCTAGACTTTTTATTATTAAGCAAGAATCACAGCTGAAATGTAGATCGTTTATGGCTTTTCCCATTAATTACACCCGTCTGCACCCCTTTTCTGGGTATGCTGCTGATATTTCCATTTCATTTTCCGATTCCGGCGAACGTCTGTCACATTTGCACGCCGTTTGGTTTGTTTGCCTGGCTTCATAATTGCCGCAGCTAGCAGGGATTACCAGTGTCAGGCCCCCTAATTTGCATATCCAAACAAGGACAACAAAGGCGGAAGGAAGCCAAATGCCGGGCTAAATTATGACAGTCGCGCATGTGTCAAAAAGTAAACAACTCGGCATTTGCATAGGCAAATTAAAAAGGCTTAGTGGTTCTTTATTGGCCTCAGCCGAAAGGTAAACAATTTCCCTAGGCATTAGCTGGATGGGGATGGGGATCCTTGAGCCGCTCAAGAGATTGGATTGGTTTGCCATTTCCTTTTGCCGGAACGTGCCCCACAGCCTGTCCGGGTTTATGGCCTCCAAAGTTGGATACGCTTTCAGAGAGATCCTGACACGCTTAATTGTCCCAGCCGTGAGTGTAATCAAGGCAAGAGCCATCCGGCCACGTGTGTCCTTTTGATTAACAAAGGGTTCGCCAGCCTGCATTTTCCACCAGATTCACTCGTAAATCTCGCCCAGAAATTAATACGGACGAGCGCAGTCGAGGGAGCTTCATTCATTGTGGTCATGTAGGCGTCTTAGTCGCATATCCTTTAAATGATGTACAAAAGGAAGGACCTACGGGTGATGGGTCGAATATTTGATGCTGCGTAAGTACACCTAAGGAAAAATGCTAGGACAAGTCTAGTTATTTCCTATGAAATTTGCATTAATGAGTATTTCAAATTTCTTTCTGCGGTCACCTAGTTTTATTTAGTTTTTTTACTGTTTCAGGGTATATATATTTTATTCAGCAACTGAATAATATTTTTCAAACAATATTTGAAACTATCCATAAACCAAAACTGACCCCAACAGCGAGACAAACCACCTTAAATCCCGGCATGCCATATGTTCACCCTCCATCCAAGTATATAAAAAGTAGCTCTGGAAGAAGAAATACGAGAGAAAAAAAGAAAATGCCAGCAAAATCGTAGAAAAAAGGCCAAACGATGGCCATAAATGGATCAACTCGCCAGTGAGCGCACCTGAGGCCACGCAGGATGGCAGGATAACGGAGCAGCACCCCATCCTGCCCGAGAGCAGCAATAATAGCCGGCGAGAGTGCCGCCGTTTTATGGCCCAAACATGCGTCCGCAACGCTGTCAGGCGGAGGGTTTCCGCATTCGCATTCAACCTCAACCCTCACTGGGGTCCTTGGCTTCGGTTTCAGCTGCAACAAATCAGTGCAAGGATTTTTTTACGATTAACTGCGTAATTGAGTCGTTTGGCTAAAGACGCAGCAGCAGCAGGAGCAGGAGCAGGAGAGCCACAGGACAAATTCCGGCCAGGGTAAATTTAATTAAACTGTAATAAAGCAAATCCTCTGCCACTGCCACCCCCTCTCGTAATGAGGGCTAAATCAGGCTTAAGCAGCCACCGCCCACTAAGTAAGTAGAAAAAATTGACATAAAACTTGTCTTTCATGAAGTGGGGCCCCTGCCTGAGGTGAGCGCCCAGGGTTTTGGGCAGAGGCAAATAAAGCCATAGGCCAGCCACGCCCCAGCCTCGATATGGGCAAATTGAGGCAGATTTATCAAAGACAACAACAGTGGGTGCCATAAAAAAGTTTATGTCTGGCGAGGAAGGTGAGTACGAAGCGGAAAGAAATTGCGGATAAGCACCAAAAGATGTGCCAGGCTAAGAACAAAAAAAAAAAGCCAAGGCAGAGAAAAGGAAAATGGGAGGGGAGAGAGGAAATGCAAAGCATTCGTCGAACTTCGGGTGGGCGGAAAATGGCAGGAAAATGACAGGCGCACGGGCGGGGCAGGTGGAAAAACTGTGCCGTGGAACCGCAAAATGGCTGCTAAACTGACAAGCGAACTTTATTATTTGTATTTTTTTAGCTTTTCTGCATCTTTTTATTTATGCACAGGCGGAAATATAAAAGAGTTATGAAAAAAAATATTAATTTATAATTTATAATTTTACTTCTCTTTTTTTATGAATTTTTGTGTTAATCAACATAGGTAAATTTTATAAAGAAGAGAATAAGTGTTTAAAAATGTTTACAAGACTTCCAAACAGTTCACAAGTCTTTAAAAGGCTTTCAGTTAATCAAATCTTTTAAAAATAAATATTAAAAAAGAAAATAAAAATCATTTTTACATTGGCTGTGTTCGTAACTGTGTTCGTCAAATCAATAGAAATCATATGTACAATTTTCCAAATTAACCAAGTCTGTGTAAATCCTAAATTTGTATCATAATAAATTGAATACAAATTAATCATATTTTTTTTGGTGCACAGAATAAGTGGTGCTTTATTTTTTCTGTAAACTTTCCGGAGTTTCCACCTCACTCCACTCACGGCCAGGGATTTGTTTCGATATGAATGTGGAACGTGGCGCTGGAAGGACGCAGCTGCTTCGGCTAAATTGCTTTGCATGCAGCGCTTAAGTGGCAAGTGGGTGGATTTTTTAGTGGGCGGGGCTTTCAACCTAAGGTCTTCCCAGTTCAATTTGCTGCGAAAGGAATCGCAATGTGTTTATGCGCAAAGATGTGTGTGAAAGAGCATGAGATACATAATCAGAGATACTAGAAAAGATGGGATATCAGAAAAGTTGGTCAAAGAAAGGATGTCAGAGATAAGAATAACGCTTTGATTTTAAATGGAAATTAAGAACTGTTTATAACGGGTATGGCACTGCCTTTAAAAATAATAAATATAATATAATAAATAACAATTCGAATTTTCATTAGAAGCAACCAAAGGATCTTATCTAAATGAGAGAAAGGCAATTATAAGACACTTTTAAAACAAGTTTAATGCATTAAATAAAGAACACATAAAGATTTTAAATTATAATGCATTACATTTGAACTAAATCGGCCTGACTATCACTTGAAACCCGTGTCATAGTCACATAAGGTTATATTATTATTTAAACTAATATCAACATTATTTTTTTAATTTTTTTTTAGAAACACATGACATATATCACTTTTTCCTACAGTAATTTATTCTCTTAGAACCAAGGTAATAACTGCCTTTAATGTGACCTAACTTCTCACAGTCCCGCAAACCCTCAGCTCTCTTTGCATACACTTTATGACACTCCGCAATTAATGCAGATTTGCAATGCAATTTTTGTTTTAATTGCTGGGCCTTTCGACACGGCTGACATGTGGCAACTTCCTTGAATTATTAGTAAGCTAGACTCTAGTGCATACCGTAGTACAGGTATCTCCAGCTCGACCATAATTCTGTACGCTAAGTTGGCAACACTTTGCAGTTGGCAATGCGTGAGCCATTTGCCTTTGTGTGTTTATTTTTTAATTGCCGCAGCTTTTCAATGGAAATGCAACTAATTACGGACACGCAGCAGGCTGGCAAAATTGTTGATAATTAACAGGTTTTCTCTCTCTCACTGACGGAGGAAGTTTTCTTCTGCGAGTGTTGAAAAATGCATTTCACATTCGCAATTGCAACTGCAGTTCACAATTGCATTCACACACGACTGACGCCGCTCTGAAATGGATACCCATGGGTAATTGTCGGCGCATAATGAAGAGTCAAAGTGCTGAAATTAAGCGGAGAGGCGGACGCAGACTTTTTGCATTGGAATTATGTCATTATTTTGGTCAGAGTTGGATAAAAGGAATATATTCCCAGAAATTCTGATCAAAAAGTGGGGATTTATAATCATAATATAATAAAATAAAAGCCCAAAGAATTTATTAAAATTATTAAACATTCAAATTCAAGGATCCTTAGCCAGCTTAAAATTCAATTTATTATTCGCCATGGAACTAAACTAAGCACAAATGATTAAGCGCCTATATCAAGCCCAATAAATAATCTCCGATTCCCTTGGACTCTACATATTTCCTCTGGCACATTTACACACCTATCAAAAACAGCTTTGTCTCCGCTGAGACCCTCTCGGAGATCCGTGACCGAAATAAGCTGTCAAAATAGGAGAAACCCCCAGCAGATGTATGGCAACTTGCATGCTGGTCAGTGAGCACCACAAACCGCACATAAATTAAATACTCTCGAGAAAAAAAAAAAAACAACCGAAGAAAAACTTGAGACTGAGAAACGTTTAGTGGCGCAAATTAATTGAGCAACATTAATTTCGAACCGACCGAAAATAACTCACACGAACGCCAACGAAGTCGAATTAATAACCGAAAATTGTTGAGTCCCAATGGCGGTGTTTCACAGCTTAGAATTTTATGTGTGTGCTTCGAGCATGGGGAAAATGTGGCCACATGCAAGTCCCCACTAAAGTCCAACCACCGGTGGTGGAGGATGGAGGAGAACCAACCACATTTTTTGACGCCTGCTGCCTTGGTGCAAGCGAAGCGACGCCAAAAACTTCATTTACAACTTAATTTGGCGCCATCAACGGGCTGCTGCCCCTGCCCCTGTCCCGCCGCCGACTGCCATAATTATGGCAAATTAAATGCAAAATGTGTTTAATCTTAAAACTCCCCGCAAAACGAACCACGAACGTTGAACGTCGAACGCAGCACAGGTTATTTTGCACTTTGATTGCGCTGTAAATTTGTCTGCAGCTCACCGCTAGGCAATTTTCGTAGGCCGAACAGGATTCGAGTGCTGTGTATTAACTAATACACTAAGTTTTTTACTATAAGGTTAAAAATTTAAGAAGAAAATGTGGCCTTAAAATATAAAAATGTGTTAATAATCAAAGAAAGTTGTGGAAAATATTGTAAAATATTCTGAGTAGAAACAAAAGCTATACACATAGTAAAATATCTTAGAAGTTCAAGTTCACGCTTGATAATAATATTCTGTAAATTATATTAAAAGTATTTTAGCCTTGAAAATATTTATAAAATCTTTTTAAATTAAAAAAAATAATATTTTTATTAGTTCAACAGAGAAAAATGCTGAAGATACTTGCGTAGATACAAAAGCTATACATAATCTCAGTCTCAGAAATCTTAGAAATTATACAGAATATTTAATATATTTTTTAACAGAATTGCTAAGTTGCATTTAATAAAAACTTAGAAGAGCTTTGCCTGTATTTAATGTGAACCTCTTCTTAAGAAGCAGATAAATAGGTTATAGACAATGAAAATGCTGATTGGTAGAGCCCTATTTTAGCTTATTTATTTACTCAAATTAAACCCCACTTCTTTACATAAAATATTTCTTTTATAAGTGATTTTTCGAACTATTTTTAAACTATTTACCAAAGAGTATCTGCAACTCCTTCGAAGTAAAAGCTCAAATTTTGTATACATATATTCCGGTTGGAGTTGCGAGAATCCCATGGACTTGGTCGTGGTTATAGTTGTTGTCGTCCGTAATTATAGCGGTCGGCACACTAATCAGCGTAATGTGCGAGCCATAACTATAGGCAAAAGTCAACGCATGAACAGGCACAGGCAGAGGTGGAGCTGGAAAAGAACTCGACTATGATTGCACGCGAATGGCCAAGGAGACTGACTTATTGAAAGGCGGCGAGGAGAATACCTAGGATACCGACACCGACAGCGACAGCGACACTGAGGCTGTGTCAAAACAATAAAATACCCAACTAATTAAGGCTGAGATGAGGCCACAGCTGCCGTGACAGGAGGATCTATATATACAATATAGTCTGCTCCCATTCCCGGTGGATAATTTATGGGCAACTTCACAGGCCAAGCGAGAACATAAACAGTAATTTTTCCCAAACACAGGATCCTGGCGATCGCTCCGGAGATCTGTCACTCCCCTTTCAGGGAAAGGATCGTCGCTGAGGTTGGCCAACAATTGACTTTAAAACACACAAACAATTGTAGGCAGGGTTGGGAGTGTGTGTTTGGGCCATTTTATGGCGTTTGCTCATTAGTGCAAATAGGAGAGGGCATTCATTCGGGGAGGCCCGAATTCACGGGAAACTTGTTTGCGGCTTTTTGTTCTGTATTTACACAGCTTGCCAAAGGCGAACACGATGAAGGCCAAAAGGTGTTAAACTGGCAAAAACTCACTCCGATCGGTTGGCAGTTTCTCCCAGTTGAAAAGCTGAAAATCTCTCTGTTGTGTTGTGATCTCTTGTGTGGTTTTTCCGGGTCCTCGGCACTCGAAAGTAAACAAAGTGTCCCGGGCTGATGAACAGCGTGCCACATTGCCACATTCATTTATCACAGTTGGACAATGGACTGTCCTCCTTTTTTTTGGCACGATCTATTGGGATAATGGTTACCAGTAATGGTTTGAACCTCTCTCTGCATTTATGGCCGAGATATGCATTTAAATATCAAAGTGGGTGGCTCACAAAGAGAGTTGGTTTATTAAAGGGAAATGTGGATTTCAGAAGAAATATTTACAAAGACTCTTAATATTATAAAAACGTGATAAAACCATGGATCATTATTTTTACAAAATATTTAAATATAAAAGGGATTTTTCACTTGTTTTAATATGAAATCTTAATCTTTTGTAAATTTTTAAAGCCCCATTAACAATTTTTTTATCTTAAAGTAAATAATGCTTCCTTTATTTATTTTAGAAATATTCTACAAATATAAAACCCCTTTTAAACTTCCCTTACAAAAAAACCCTTAAACCATAGACACATTTTCCAAGGCCTTGTATTAAACAGAAGCTACTTCTTTTTGAAATTATATAATATCGACCTTTGTAGTCCCGCCTCCTGTTTTATTCTCTATTATTTCCAGCTTGAGCTCGCCCACGATCTCGGGACTAAGTGATCTTTATCGCATTGTCCTTGCCTGGTTTTATTTTGACCGCGACTTGCCAACAAATGAGGCTAATTTGTCAAAATGACCGGTGAGAGAATTTCTTTTTTTGGATTCCCCTCCAGTGTCATTCCTTTCTTTTCAATTTCTGATACGAATTCCTGGGCTGCAGGCATGAAAATTCCATTTGACAGGCTTGGGGGCTTGTTATTAATAAGTCCTGATCCCGATCCTGTCAACTTATGCGGCACATGCCGAAGGCACGCAGCCAGGCAGCCCGGCAGGCAGGCAGGCCAGCAGGAAGCATTCGGGAATACCGTTGGCTGGACAGTGATTAAGCGAGAATTAAATGTCAGGCGGTAGCAGCAGATGAGGGATCCAGATCCCCAGATGGAGATCGAGATCGGGAGATCGGGAGATCGGGAGATCGGGAACGGGTACCAGATCGGGCCACTAGGCGTGAAGAGTGGAGAGAAGATCTTGACTAATATGCTACGCCCCGAGCCACGATCACCACCAACTGTTGGCGGTAAGTTACCGGGGAAAAAAACCAATCCAAAACCAAAACCAACACCATATAAAATATGCAGAAAAGAGATGAAGAAAATAACATTTTAAATGCGAGACGTCAATCAACGCAGCGTCAGCTTCCAACTGCCAAACTGCCAAATGCTAACAAAGGCCAAAAATGAAATGATTAAAAAAAGATTATAAAGTTCGCCAGCAGGGTAAACCCACAGAGAGAAATTGTACAAACAAAAATACAACAGAAATATTTAAGAGAAAATTGTATCAGAGAACTAAGTACGAGTAGTTAGCAATTAATGTCAAAAATAAATACTTAGAACCTTTGCAAGATATATGCTTATCTGGTTTATTAAAAATTGCCTTAAAATTCTTTCCCATACTTCATTAATTTTAATTTACTAAATTAATACAAATAATTTCACTGTGCACGCTTCTACGATATTATATATGTATATTCGCTTTTATGGCTCGTCGTTCACTCAACTCCCGGGACTCATTAAGCAGCCATGACGAATGGAATTGAAACTGATATATGAATGCCCCGACCAAGTCTGGATTGAAGACACTTACGATCGCTTTATATGGCAGCTTGTTTCGGTCGTCATTCACTGTACAGTGATCACTGTTAGCGGTGTCAATCGACTGGGGTGGTCTTTCCTGCTGATTTTGAGGTGACTTGGCGTGAATTTGTTAACTTTTGCTTGAGATTTCAAGCAGGTTTTTGGGTTGTATTTTAGTTGCAGCTTGTACTAATTCAGATTCGAGTTTAGAAATAAGGAAAAATCTGGAATAACGTAGTAAAACTCATGATATAAAGCAGCTTTAGTTAAAGAACATTAGTGTTAAAATTGTTCAAAAATTTCTTAGCATTCAAAACGTTTTCATTTTCTAGGTTATAAATATTCTAGCTAATTATTAAATATTTCCTTGCTTAGTTAGTTGGTAGATTAAATAGTTATAGCTACTTATTTAAATATATTTATTCATCCAAAAAACAAATAATACCCTCACATCCCTTCGCAAATCCATGGCTCACTTAAGCCTTCCACTAACTCAAGCTGTTGCCCGGCATAAATATTTCTGCGCCATTTTCCACATCAGGAAAAAACTGTCCTCTAATGCGCCTAAGCTGTGGGCTCCCAAAAAAAACACAAAAAACCCAAAAACCAAATGTAATCAAATCAGGTAAATTTGTCATAAAATACCACACAACACAACACGATATCAACGAGAAAGGAAAAGATGAAGGAAAAACTAATTTTGAAATGGATTTCGTACGCAGTTTTGAGCACAAATGGCCCAGGACTTTGGGCTCGTACTCGGACTTGGACTCGGACTCGGACTCGGACTTGGTCTTGGTCTTGGGTGTCCTGCAAATTATGCGAAACCATTTCGAAATTGAACGCATGACAGGCAGCACCCTCAAACCCACACCCATCTCCACCCTCATTCCCTTTGCCTTGGCATTACGACATTGGTCAGCAGAAAACTTGCAAGTCAGGCGAATGGTGGGCGGCTGTGTCCTGCTGCTGCTCTCTAATAATAAAACAGCTCGGGACAAAAGAAAAACTAATAAAACAAAAGTTTCCCCATTGCCCTCGACCATTTGTTGTTTACCTTTTTATGTTAAATCACCGCAGCAATAACAAGAACAAGGATATCGCATATATAGCATCGTATAACATATGCGACCCGTGTCTGGACCAATAAGCGCCCGCAAAAAGATGAACTTTCTTAGACAGTGGGGATTCTGTAAGGTCAACTTTAAATATATTTATTAAAAAAATATATTGTGCTTCTAGTTTTAAGGGGTTTATGTTGTATACTTTTAACAGGATTTAAATATTGGATTTTGGGCAAAATAAATTCTTGAAATGAGAGTTATAAAGATGTATATTATAATTAAAGCAAAAAACCTGAGCTAATTGAGCCTGTTAAAAATAAACAAAATAAAATATTGTAAATAATTTTAACTAAAATAACTATTTTATTACCTAAACTTTTTTTATTAAAATTGTTTTTAAGCAAGAGGGTTATTGTTTTAGTATTTACAAATTTAATAATATTATATAAATACATAAGACATATCTTATTCTTAAATAAAGTTACCTCTAATTTCTTAAATTCTTTAAAAAACATCCTTGTTTCCTGTACAGAAACTCCCCTGTACTCCCATCCTGTGTGCACCTTTTCGAGATCTCCGCTTTGGTTGTTTGTGGCCTGGGTTCGTGATTTGCTAAACTTATGAAATTACTTTACGTGTAGCCCCGGCATATCACCTCATCCCACATGTGGCCAAAACCGCTCAAGTTTTTGTGGCCCTGTCCCGGCCATTTGGTCAATTCCTGCGGCTGTCATTGTGCTATTCCAACGCCTTATCTCTTCAGGATTTACATAAGAGCCGGATGGAAGGGGAACCCCTTCTGCTCTCTTTTTTCTCTATCTTTTGGTGCAAAAGTTTTACGCAAGTCCATATGTTGGATTAGACGATGTGTGGTGTGGGGGGAGAGGAGGAAAAAATCCCATAAATAGAAAATCACATTAAGTTTTCTGAAAACTCTGCATTGTTTGCATATCCACAATTTCTCTGAAAGATAAGCATTGCCAAAGTTTAGGTTTATGGCCGCCACGTTTCTTTATCCTGAAAAACTTTATTCCTTTCTTGTTTTATAAATTTTTTATTTCGTTTAGTTTTTGCGGTAAACTTTATTCGATGGTCAAGCGGAGATTGTTAGTAAACGTACAAAAATATATAAAAAAATATAATTCTTCTTTCTAATATTTTTCTAGAATATTTTTTAGGTAGATATAAATACGTGTGGTGGACTCAGTACTTTTTTCTTCACTTCTTTCCTTCATTCTTCATTTCCTGCCTGCCAAATGGACACGCTTTCTTAGGCCTGACTCTGGGCAATTTACGAATTGACAATCTAATATTTCTACGCAATTTACGCAGGGAGAAACTGCACAAAAACCCTTTAAAACCCAATGGAGCGTTAAGAAAAAGCAGTTAGTGGTTCCCAGACTTTGATTGGGAGTCAGGCGGGGGGAAAATGAAAACAAACACAAAAACAAAAAAATAAGAAAACTCAGAAACAGTTCAATAACGCAAACTGTCGCAGGAGAGGAGGCTCTTAATTTGGGCAAATATCTCTGGCAGCGTGTAATATTGACTACAAATGCATGTGCAAATGTTGCCACGGTTTGAAAGGATTCCCAAGGATTGCGGAATAGCAGCGGCTGTGACAACGTCGATTTCCCTTTCCCCCACAAATCGCAGCTTGGTAAAAAATCAGGCAAAAGGCAATTTAAGCCAGAAAAGGGTGTCACATGTGCCAAATGACTTTTGCGTGTGGAAATGACAATGATTTCTGCTATGTAGACAATAACGAAATGCAAACAAAGGACAAACAAACGGAATGGTGGCAGAGGGCGAGAGGCGGTGGCAGGACATCACGGCAGGACGAGTTCATAGAGCGACATTTGCATTTGCCTGCCATATTCGTAAATGAAATTGCGAGAGGAGCCAGAGACAGCCAGCAACTTCAAATTAGTTTTTGGCCCCAAAATAGTTGTCGCTGCCAAGGAAATGATTAAGCCACCAAAACTACCAATTTTGTGGTCTGAATTAGCACTGGGAAAACTTAAATTAAATCGGGATCAATATTTTGGATTAATTTCTGATTTATTTAAAATAGTGTTGACATTTATTAACACTCGTGTACCTAGTTTTTCTTTACTTGCTTAGAAGAAATAATAAATCTTTTCTATAAAAAATAGTTACAAAATTAAAGGTAGTTTATAAATATGTATTTATTACTTATAGATCTTATTCAAAAATCAAATAACTTTCCATCTACAACTTTTCCTACCCCTTCAAATGCTTCTAAATAAACCCTTTTACTATTATATTTTCTAGTGATTATTACCTGCAATCCATATTAAAATTATATATATTTCTTCTATTTCCTCCCCTTGGCTTCCCTAATTTCTCTCACTGCTTAGCCGCCCCATCCTGGTTCCTTGGCAGGACGCGTCACATGTTGGCTCATAAAGCTGTCACAAAATGACTTTACAACTTAATACACGGACATGGCCCAGAGCTGGGCTTGAGCTGAGCTGGCGGGCCGAACTGGAGACATAGACATCAATCACAATGACTGCCGCAAAATATAAACGTCAGTCGTTGAGGGGAGAGGGAAATTTCCCTCAAACATAGCTCCAGTATGGCGTGATCCTAGTATCCCATCCGCGGACAGACGGACAGCTGGTGTCCCTCCAGATGCCATTAGGAGGTGGGAGGAACATTATTTTGACCGCAAAGCGCTCCAACTTTTTGTTTAGAGACCGCGGTCCGCGAAATTGCATCTGGCAGCTGTCTAAATGTCTCGCGCACTTTTTGCGACACTTGTCGCGGTCCAGAAAGGATCCGCGGATTCGATTTAGCGGAGAAAATCGGACAGGACATCAATGGAGTCTTTGCTGGCTGCCAAATTTTCATGCTAATTTGACGTCTTGGTAGGAGGGAAAATGAGTGTTTGAAATGTTCCGAAAATGTAGAATGTTCAAATTGTCTTTGGATTTTTAGAAGAATTTTTCTTCGAGTTTTTTTCAACAAAGTTTAAGGACAAATAAATTTCCTGTGTGGGTTTTGGGTGTCTATTTAAATATGTGCACTTTTAAAATACAAATTATACAGAATACCCCTTTTATTTTAGAGGATTCTAGTTCCTTGACATAGTTGTAAGACTTATTTTATTACATTTTTATTATTTCTAATTCAAAACACACTTTCTACTAATTTTTCCTGCAACATTATCAACTTTTTAATTACATTTAACTTCTGCCATAAATAGCATTGTACAATCACTAAATAAAATCCAAATTAAACCAAACAATTGATAGTTTTTCAGTATAATATTCCCTTGACAAGCATATATTTCCACATCCATTATCCAATTGATTTTACAAGGTCCAGCACAATAGGCACTTGGCAATTTGGCAACAATAGACATCCACATCGACATCGGACATCTACTTTTTGAAATGGCTAATTTCGCCACTAATCCACGTGTTGTGCATATATTGGTCGAAATGTAATGAAATCGGGCAATTAGCTGGAGCAACAAAGCGGCAACCAGACGACGACGCGACGATAAAGCCAAATGACGATGATTAGTAACCCTCGGAATTGATTGTTCCTCCTATATATGTACATATATATATTTTTCCATCGTAATGGCCGTCCCATATCGCACATTTACACTCCTCCAATAACGCTGGTTGCATGTCAACTATACAGATACCAACTATATTGTATATAACTTGGTAAATAATCAAAGTCAGGGGCGGAGTTGGGTTGGGGAATTAATGGGGTGTTTTGGAGGTAATTGGAATTATTTAGAAAAGAACACAATTATATCTATGTATATATTATATATTATTATATATATTGTATCATGGAGTAAAGGGAGTTTTATATAACTGCATTTTTTTGACTAGATCTGCCTGGGATATAAGCTCTTTAAATGTTAATTATATTTATAAAAGAACTATATGTATTTTGTATATTTAATTAGCTAACTTATTATGTGTATTTTTCTTTATAAAAGCCTTACATAAATTGTGATATTTTATATTTATAATTTCTATACAAAATAACCTTATTTAGTGAACAAACTACAGTCCGTTTATGCATTTCTTATGGTTTAAATAAGAACATCTCAAAATTGATTAAGAAATAAGTATTCAACACTAAAACCTTCTCCAAAAAACCTTATCCCTTGGACGCCCCTGCTCAAAACCCAAACACTGAGACCCAAAATTATCGAAATGCCAACCGTTTGCGCTCTAATTACATGGCAACCTCTAGCGGCAAAATAAAATTGTCACCTGATGGTGGCTGGTTGGTGATGTGTGTGTGGGAGGCCATTGTTTTTTCCCCCTGCACGTAATCCCAGCGAAATATAATTGCCATAAAAAGCAGAGAATAAAACCACGAAATGAAAAACTGCTTGCGTGAATTTGTTAAAGTTTAGAGCTTCATTTTGCAAAAACAAAAAAACAGAAAAAAATATATAAAACCGCGTTGGAAAAAGCAAATGTCGCGCACGAACTTGGCCATAGTTAATTGCTGGTGGCTGCACCTGCTCAAATGTGGGCGTCGCCACACGCCCGCCCCTTCCCTTCCTTTCCTTTCCCCTAAAAATAAACAAAGTCGAGCTATTTGAGCCCGCTCACACCAGATCCCGCCTGATTGCATCTTTTGTCGCATGGGCCAAGCCCCCGATCGGATCGTTGGACCAACCCAGTCCATGTAATTTGCCATTGACAGGTTGATGTTGATTTTCATTTTTTTTTTTTTTTGTGGGGGTTCCAGGGTTTGCTGACTGGATTCAGGATATATATATATATTCTTATGTATATGTGGTAGAGGTGTGCATACATTGCATGGCTTTCATATCCGCATCGCGTGCTGCATGTCAACGCGTGTGTTCCAACGTAATTGTCGCTGACTTGGTGGCCATTGCCAAGATGGCGGCGTCCTCTGGTTTCAGCTGGAAGGACCATGGACTGGGGATCCAGAAAAACTTATCGAAATCTGTCTGACATTCTATAATAAATTCTATCTCAAATTCTCTCTGAAATTCAACATTAAAGTCAGTCAGAAATTCTATCTGAAATTCAACAGAAAAGTCAATTTGAAATTCGATGGTAATTTCTATCTTAAATTTTATTTGAAATTCTATCTCAAATTCTATATTAAAGTCAACAACAACAACAATTTGATTTCGAAACCTTATAAACCCGTCCCCCTATACTCCTTCGAATTTTCCCATTTTGATGTGCATTTATAACTTCCTTTAATCTCCCTAAAATTCTTCCATTTTTGTTCATATTTTTCAATCCTCCCGCCCACTGTGCAGTGACAGCAATTTGCGCCGCCTGCATCCGAGAGGAGCCGGAGGAGCGTGCTTAGCGGCCATCAGGTGGGGCTTTTGCACCGCCCTGTGATTAATTGCAATAGGCGCTCGCCCGGCAATGATTGGTTCCTGGTAAACTTCGCACTGTCATGCCATCGAACGTGGACACGGAATGCAGATGCAGAGATGGCGGCTTCTAGGAAACCAGCATCAGAGAGAGAGATCCAAATCCAAATCCCGAACCCAAACCCAAACCCAAACCCAGTCCAAAGTGCCAGACAAATCAGCGTCAGCTCTCTCAGTTCCTGGGAGACAGAACGGAGCTGGGCCGGCGATAAGATCACCTTGTGCGTGGGATGCGACTTCTTCGGATGGGGAAAACTCTCCCCTGACTCCTCAGACTCCTCCGACTCCTCGTTGATCTTTCACACCTTGCGCCTGGCATCAGCTTCCTCTGCAAGTGAGAAACTCGCTTTGTTGTCAAGATTTCCATTGTTTTCCGCACTTGGCTTGGTTTTCCTGGGATCGGTTATGGGATGTCCTGGCGATATAAATCGCATTAATCACTCGGTGCGGAAACAATGGGCCAGCAAGGTGTGATCACAGTTTTGACAGCGGCAATGACAAGAGACTTTTATTTTTTATTGGCCACGATGAAGAACAACCTGTGTCCGTGTTTCCCTTTCTCAATTCAATAGAATACCTGACATGGTCGGAGCTGACATGGTGTCTGCCCTTTTTCTTCCCATTGTTTGGGTTTCGGTTAAGATCTCTTTATCCCCTCCATCCACCTCGAAATCCAACTCCGAGTCATTCGATGGCAATTTATTAATATTTAATAAGTTTGGAGTTCTCCGAGCTGTGAGTTCTTTGAGAACTGAGCTCTGTTCGCTGAGCTCTTCATCGTGTGGGTGGCTTTGATGTGGGCACATTCTTTGCTTCCCATTGATGACTCTGATCCCATCTCTGTGTGTGGTTCTTCCCACCTTGGATTCTTCATATGATATATATTCTCTGTCTACCAGACTCTGGGGTATACGGCAGCCGGGTTCTTCTACGCTTTGATCTAACCGTTTTGTTTATGTTGAACAAGCAATTTGCAGCTTTGACAGAGGGAGAAAATCTATTTAGCATTTTAGAGACTGGGAAAATTAAGAATTTATCTAGGAATTACTATAATAAATATTATAATATAACAAAACTTAATTTAGAAAGGAGATATGCTATTTTTAAAAGCTTTAAGTCATTATTCAATTAAGAAACAAAAAAGATATAATAAAAATTCATGAAAAAACATATTCCATGGTTCAATAAAAGGCTTATTCTTTTTTCATATTTTTAGTTAAATATATATACATTTTCCTAGATTTTTCTTTGCTGTAAAATGTCCCTAGATTTCCCTCAGTGCACCAATTAACTCTCGCAACGTTCATCATCGACAACAGCAGCAGCAGCAACAATTGCTGCAAGTTGAGCTCATAAATTTTGACAGCAAACGGAACGCGTGTTAATAATAATTTCAATTGCCGCCACCAACATTTGATCTTCTCCGCCTAGCCGGGGATTGGGGGACTCTAGATATTCCCTCGGCCAGGATGTGGTTTTACGCCAACGATCGTTAATCTCCTGGTCTTAATCGGGAGTATAGGATCGGTTTGGAGCTAGTTCATTTGATGTGGCAATTACCATGTGGCAGGAAACAGTCGTGCGGCCAAAAACAAATGCATCTGCATATCTACGTATCTCAGATATTTGTATCTGCATCTCAGCATCTCAGCATCGCGGCCTGGCAATATGGCAACAGTGGGCGTGCATCATTGGCAATTTTACCATATTATCAACGCATCTGTGAGCCGACAAAGTGTTTTCAACGCTTTCGGTAGTTGGAACAGCTTGGGAATGTTGCTGCTGGTGCTGTTGCTGTTGCTGTTTGCTGGTTGCTAGTTGCAAGTCGCTGTGTGTTGCAGCTGGTAGGCGTTGCCGGAGCCTGCGAGCCGCGCTTCGATCCCGATTCGATTAATTTTCGCATTAAGCTCGGGCACAGCTCCGCCCTGGCGATGGGCAGAAAGGATTTGCTTTGGGTACACAGAAAATAAAAAGGGAGGGATTTTTAAGAAAAATAACTAAAGGAATATTAAGAGTTGTAATGGAAAATGTAAATAAATATGATAATTAAATTATTAAAGAATTTTTAATGACCAAAAAACTATTAATATTGATCAAGGCAGAGGCTTCATAAAACCTTAAGTAAACAGTGTTAAATCTTATAGAATATATCCTTAAATTTTGTATTACACTCCGTACGAAACCCTTAATATTATTTCTTTGTATATTAAATATTTCTTAAATGTTTTTATATTTTAAATAGATTCTTAAGTGCACAATTCTTCGCAGTTGTGGGCGCGGTAATGAAATCAAATTAGGCAGAGATCTCCTTGTTGCTGGCGGCATAATTGATTTGCTTTGCTCCTCTGCCTGCTGGTGATTCCAGTGATTCTGATTTCGAATCCGAATCCGATTCCTATGCTGTGACTCCCTCGCCCAAGGATAATTGCCGGTGTCCTTGGCTTTTGTATCGAATCGCAGCAGCAGCACCTGCGCCTTCAGGTGACACGCTCCGCTCGCACTTCGCCAGCTCAAGGATGGCCGTAAAACCCAATTGTTTGCAATTATTATTTTTTTCCGTTCGAAAGGATTAAGGCTGCACAGAAAAACAAAACCATTCGCTACGCAATTTGTATGCAACAATAAGAGGATGAAGACTGCAAAAAAATCTCGAAGCGAACACACATGTTGTTTCGATTTCGGGCGGCAATAAAATTGATATATCCTTTGGCACAATATGGCCACCGCCATGTGCATTTAGATGGCGATGTCCTGACACGGCTTCCACGGCTTCCCTGGCTTAGTTTCCGCAATTTTTTCCCCTCGCTTATTGGCCATTTAGTGCACGTAGGTAGTAGTCGCAGGCAAAAGGAGCAAACGCAAAGGAAAATAGTGAAATTTGCCCAAAAATAAAAACTAATGGCCAACACAGGGGACACAGGATGTACAGGATACATCCGGTGACTTTGCCGTAATCCCGTCAAAGCGTAAACAAAAATTTCGGTTATATAGGAAAGCTGTTCCTGCAGATATTTACTTGATTGGCTTTTACCCCTTCTCCGAATTTGGATTCCTTTGCCGGAATTGGTTTAGTCGTAGATCTTTGTTTCTACATTTTTCCGGTGTTGTTCATAAATAAGTTTGAAGTGCCTTGTTTTGATTTTTTTGGTTAGAAATGCGCCATGCAGGTAAATTATGCAAATAACTCAAGGTAAAATTTAGGGGAAGCTGTTGGTGTGGTTGGGTTCAATAATAGCAAGAAGTAAAAGGGTATTTTTTTTATATTTTTGTTTCTAAAAATTTGATGATTAATATCTATGCCATTCAACAATCAGAAGCGTATTAACAAAGAAATGGCTCCAAGAAGAGCTCATTTAAGCATATCCTAGGGACTTTATTTAAATCAATATTTTAGAGTATATATTTATTTAAATGAATATAAAACAAAGTATAACATAACAAAGACATTAATCTCCTTATTTCTTCTTTGAACACTTTATTTGTAAAGGTGATACAAAGTTTACGCTTTTCTAAATTACCAAATTAATTTTTTCCGACTTAGAAAAAATCTCTAAACATTCCCTATTTATTTGAATTCCCTCCTTCTACACCTCCATCAACTTAATTACCTAGACAATTTCCACGAAAAATCGCCTAAAACTATTTAAAGAAACGACTATTTAGAGAACACGCCCTCTTAATTTCATTAAATCAAATTCAAATTGTCCAAGAACCGGGAGAAACCAACCCAAAAACAAAGCGATTGCAATTTTTCACTCCACCCAGGAAAATATATAGAAAAACAAGGAGCGCAGGAGCCACAAAAAAAAAAAAAAAACAGGAAAGTTGAAAAAATATGGTGGCATATGCAAATGAGATTTCAGGGCAGGAAACAAATCATTGAAAAATTGTCACCGAGCCGCGACAAAGCAAACAAAGCGAGCAAAGGGCCCGGCCCAGCACCGTCTGAGTTCCTCCCGGAACCCCCTCCTTTCCGGGCTTTCCTAGCTCTGCGAGAGCTGTGAGCTACTCCCTCCACCGATCTGGCCACCATCAACATCACCATTAGTGGCTCAATTGTGCGCCACATCGGCTGGCAACCACGAATCGCATGCAAATGAAACCGCAGCCACAAAAACAACGCAGACACTCAGGGAAAAAGTGGAAAATATTAAATAAAAAGCAGGGAATAATATGCATTTTATTAATAATAAACAAGTAAGAAAGCTACAGACGTTCGTGAACGACTGTTATATACCATGTAC
>JAEIHY010016332.1:0-23083 GCA_018904565.1 Drosophila tsacasi
TGGGCACCTTGCTGCTGTTTCTGTTCGCCTGGTGTGCAGAAATCACCAACTTGTTAAATTTGTGTGGCTTGAGCCTGCATTTGGAAAAAACAACCACTCAGCAATTTACAGCCCAATTTAGCCGCTCCGCCCATATAAATTCTTCCATTAATTCCATAATTAGTTGAAAGGCAAAAATGAGAAAAGTGAATGCAGTAATATAAATTTATTTGATAAAACGCTCCCATCTGGCGGAAGTGCGACCCTTTGAGGCCATCATATAAACATCCATCCATCCATCCCACACAACAGATCTGGGTGTCGGGGTTCAAAGACTCGGCGGCACAACCAGAGTTAGGTTTAATAAATACATAAAAAGTGTTCTAAAAAAGACATTCTTTGCATATGCACAGGTTTGCCATTAAGTCTATGATTGTGGTGCCAAGAATCGGCTGGTCCACGCCAAATATCTGAGAGCGTGGGCGATGGAACGAAGATGGGATCGAACTAGTGAAATTGGGGCGAGGAGCAGCAGCGGAATTCGTTGCGGTACACCTCCTGGGCGGGGCGGAAGCTGTGCCAGTAGCTGGGCGAGCGGCATATCATTCTGGCCAGGTTGCTCTTGAACACCTCGTAGGTGGGGTAAACGAAGAAGCGGCAGTGGCACTTGTGGTGGTGGCGACACTCGGTGTCCACAATCCAGTCGCGCGGCAACGGAGTCTCCTCCAGCAGCGACTGCTCCTTGGCTCCTGCCCTCTCTGCCTCTACGCTGGTTCTGGATGCGTAGCGCGGCTTCTTCTTGAGTGTGATAGCATCCCTGTGGAGGATACAAGGGGAATGTAACTTACTGTGGCAACTACCCCCGCAGCCTCCCATCCACTCACTCCAAGCCCTGTGCGATCATGCGCTGCACGGCGCCGCTGCCAATCACTCGGTTAAAGTGTTGGCAGCGGTTGGCCCTGGCCATGGTGGTCAGGTACCAAGTGGGCATCAGTCCAAAGCGCACCTCCGACAGGAGGCGTTCGGCACAGTTGTCAGGCTCCGTCCAGTTGTGCTCCATCCAGAGCACCATTGCGAGGAAGATCTAGATCAAGGAAGGAGCATGGACACAGGGCTCTATGTGGCAGGACGGACACTCACCTCGATCTCCGAGTTGACGCTGAGGTAGCAGTTGCGCAGAATGTGCAGCAACTCGTGCTCGGAGAACTCCAGGAACATGGTGGAGCTCACAATGGCGAGAAAGACGCGCGAGATGCGTGTGAGGAGGAGCTCGCTCAGAATGCGCGCCTCTGGGTGGTGGCGTGCCTCCAAATAGGCCTTAAAGGCACTGTCCTCGTTGAAGAACTCCATTTTGTCCAGTGAGGACCAGAGCTGGCGCAGCAGCACGGGTATCTGCAGCACCTCGTTGGCGGCCACCTGGGGCAGTACCTCGGTCTGGCCCAGCTTGGGCAGCTGCTCCATGAAGCGGCGGGCCGCATAGATCTTTGTGTAGTTCTGCAGAACGCTCTCGAAGCAGCGATAGCGCTCGTTGCCCGGCGCTATGCCCGCATCGTGGAGGGTCTGTTCGCGCAGCACGCCCAACAGCTGCTTGCAGACGCGGTCAATGTGCGAGGGAGATGTCCTCAAGCCAACATTACCAGCGTAGCTGCCCAGCAGCTCCAGCACAATCTGATTGGTGTCGCCTTCGCCCTCGGCCTCCTCGCAGAGACGGCTCAACACCATGACCATTTGCTGGCGGGTGGCCAGCACCTTTAGCTGGTCGGGATTGGAGGTCACCGTTGGCTGGCTCTTGCTGGCCACAATTGTGGTTGTGGAGGAGGATGTGGCGGCAGCCTCTTCGGGCTTAATATTTTCCTCCACCGCCTCCACTGCCTCCTCATGTGTCTCTATCTGGGCCTGCACCTGTATAGGCTCTGGCTGGGCCTCTTCAGGCTCTGTTTGGCCCTTAAACTCTTTAGGCTCTGTCTGTGCCTGGACATCGATGAGGGTGGGCAATTCGTCCCCCCGTTCGTCTTCGCGCGACTGCTTCCGCCGGCGTAGCCGGCGATATAAGGCTCGAAACATGCTGAACTAAAATTTGGATCGGTTTACGTCGCAATAAACGTGGCACGGTCAGGACTGATTTGTTTAACTCGATGTTTTTACTAGCGACGCGTTCGAAAATCATCTGAGAATGAGAATGAGGCGCTTGACAGACGTCAGCTTGCCCGGTCAAAGGTGTTCCATGGCCTGCTTGACTTTCCTTTTTTTGAAAATTTAAAAGCTGATTTTAGGTTTTTCGGTTTTTCGGCATTTTATCGATTTTAAGAAGTAAAAGTTAGAAAGAAAATAGAAAACTTAAACTAGAAACAAGGTCTCGGCTATCTTATTTGGGCGCGGAGGGCTATCCCGCTGGGTATCTCCACCTGGTTCACGTTCAGCAGCTGCACCAGGTTGCGCAGGAACTCCTGCGACACCTTCAGCTCGTCGTCGGCCTCCAGGCGCTCGAACAGATCCAGCGCCGCCTCGTAGTCGTTGCTGCGGCAGAACTGCGCCAGCAGCAGATCGTAGATCTTCTGCTCGTCAATGGTCCGCTGGACGCCCCGCACGCCGCGCGCCAGGCGAAGCAGCGTGCGCACGGCCCCCTCCTGGCCCAGGTGCTCGCAGTTCTTCAGCAGCAGCTCGTGATTGATGCGGAACTCGGGGTTGATTATCAGCCGCCGCAGCTGGGTCTCCGTGCCCGACTCGGCCAGGGCCAGCAGGAGGGCGCTGTTCATGTTGGCCGCCCCATGGACGCGGCTGACGGTCGTCGTGACTGCGGCCAGATGCTGCTGGGCGGTCTGGGGCGTCGTGTTGCTGGCCTGGAAGCGTGCCAGCTCCTGCTCATCGCCGTTGCCCAGGCGCACCAGCAGCGACAGCATCTCAAACTGCAGGGGCGTGTGCTTGTGCTTGGTGGCCAGTCGCTGGAACTCGGCCACCGCCGCGTCCAAGTCGCCCTTCAACAGCCACTCGCGCACCACAGGTCCCAGCAGGGCGTTGTGCGATTGGCAGTAGCCCAGGCCCCGCAGATAGTCCAGCATGTCGCGCGTGTGGTTCGTGGGCTTCTCCTCGGGGCCACTCGGAGGCAGTGCGGCGGCCAGCTGGGCCACATTGCTGAGCAGCTGCCACACGTTCTTGATCACATAGTCGCCGCCCACGATCTTGTGCTGCTCCGAGCGCTGCCGGAGAAGCTGCTTGGCGGCCTCCAGCTGCTCCCCGCGCACTAACAGGGCGGCATAGTCGATCAGCTTGTGCTCGTCCAGCTGGAAGGCTGCAGAAAGAGGAGTTGGTTTGATTAGATCACAGAGAAAGAGAGTCGCGAGCTCCTTACCTGGATAGCTGCTCTTCAGCTGCTCCAGCGTCTTTTGGGCGCGCGGCAGGTCGCCTAACTTGATGTGCAGGTCCAGAATGGAGGCCAGCATCCCCGCGCTGGACTGCACCTTCAGGGCCTGGCACTTGGCCAGCAGCTGCTGGGCCCGTTCCAGGCGGCCGCTGCGCACGGAGAGCTGCAGGAGGCGGCGCAGGACGCCGCGGGGATTGAGCTGCTTGGCCTCCAGCTCCACCAGGTGGCACTCCAGCTCGTCCAGGCTCATGTCGCGCGGGTGCTTGATGAAGCCGCCGTGCAGGGAGGCGGCATCCGCGGGCAGCGTCAGCTTCGAGTTGCGCATCTTCTGCAGGACCTTGCCCAGACCCTGGGCGCTGTCCTCCTCCTCCTTGGTGGTGGCCTGGCGGGCCAGGGAGAGCAAGGCCTCGGCGGCGGCGGGCGAAAGCCGCAGCTCCAGGCGCTGCAGCTCGTGCACGAAGCGCAGCAGGGCCGCCGGCTCCTGGCGCAGACGCGTCTGCGGTCCGCACATCTGGAGCAGCAGGGCGCCCACGAAGTCCTCCTCCCGCTGCAGCGCCTTCTGCTGCAGAGCCTGGACCAGCTGGGCGAATGGCTCGTAGCGCTTGGTGGCGCGGGCATTCACCGCCAGCGAGCACAGCGGCTGCAGCAGCGTCGACAGTTCCAGGCGCGTCGGGTAGCGCTGGAGCAGCTCCAGTACCTCCGGCAGCTGGTGTTGCTGCAGCAGGATTCCCAGCACGGGGCCAAGCGACTGCGACGGCCTCACGCCCACCGCCTCCAGCGCCTTCACGCTCTCCAACGGCTGCGTCAGGGTTTGGGTGAGGTGCGGCAGCAGGTACTGGCGCAGCGTCTCCTCGTCGCACTCCACGCGCAGGCGCTGCATCTCCGCCACCAGGCGCAGCATGCCGCTCTCGCCCTCGCGCCGGTAATGATGCAGGATCAGGGGCCAGAAGTAGTGGGGACGCAGCTCCTCGCCGGCGGCCGCCAGGGCCTCCAGGCAGCCAAGCGCCGAGGAGGGAAGGCGGCGCAGGGCCAGCTCCACGAGCAGGTGAAGGGCGCGGGGATTCTGGCCCCGCTGAACCAGCTGGCGGGCAAACTGCAGGCTCTCCTTCACGGGGACGCCGGCGCGGAAGAACTCCTGCAGCAGCAGGCTGCCATACTCGTCCACGTTCTGATTCTGGATGTGATTGGGCGCCGGCAGGGCGGCCACCAGCTGGACGACCACCTCGGGACGGCCCTCGTGCAGCAGCTGGATGCACAGGCTCTTCAGGGCGGGCGGCAGGTCCAGTCCGGTGAGAAACTCGCGCGGCATCTCGCCGACCAGCAGCTGGACAAGCTGGGCGTCCACATCCTTGGCCGCGACCACCGCCCGCAGCATCTGCAGCAGCTGGGCGTGGCTGAATCCCGTCGTTGCCTGCAGCACCTCCCTGGCCCGCTCCAGTCGGCCGTCCTCCACGAGCGCCTCGAAGCGCAGGGCCTCGGTGGTGCTGGTGCCCAGCTGAATGCCGGCGGAGCGCATGCTGCCCACCACGGACTCCGTTCCGACCAGATCCCCGCTGCGGGCGTGGCCGAGTAGCAGCGAGTGGAAGTTGCGCTCGGTGAGGGCGAAGCTGTGCGCGCGCATCTCGGCCAGCAGCTCGCTGGCCTGCCTCATGTTGCCCGCGGCGCAGGCCACGTCCAGCAGGTCGCTGTAGAGTCCGGCATCGGCGGGGCCGTGGTAGACGGCAATCTCGGCCAGCAGGGAACGGTGGTCGGGCAGGGCGAGTCGGTTTTGGCGCAGCACCTGCAGCCGCGTGCGGTAGTGGGCCAGAGTGGGCTGGCCCAGCTTCAGAAGCTGCGCCCACAGGCTCTGGAAGAGCTGCAGACGCTCCTGGGCGCTGCGTGAGGGCAGCAGTTCGGGCACACACGATCCCAGCAGGAAGTGCACCTGCTCGGCACTCACCGTGGGCGCCTGCTCCAGCTGCAGGTGCTCCAGCACCCGCTGGCAGTGCTCGTAGTTGAGCAGGCTGTGCTGCTGGTAGTACGCCTCCAGCTGCGTCCACGTCTCCTCGATGCTAGCCGGCGGCCTTGGCGATGTGTTGGTGCGTTTGCTGGCTTTTCTTTCCGTGCTGAGGAAACGCTTCTGCTGGCTGGGGGGCGGAGGAGGCACAGCCGGAAAAGTCCGAGCCAGCGGCGCGGCAATTGCATAACGCTGGCCGGCGCTAGAGGTGCACGCCAGGCGTCCTGGGAGCTGGCCTAGACGCTGCCAGCGCAGGCACAGGCTCGGCAGCAGGCGCACTTGTTGCATTTTAGTCTACTTCATGGACGTTTTTCGCACTGAAAGTTGAAATTTAAATCGCGGAAATTGAACAAGAAAACAACACGCGCCGGCAATCAGCTGTTCGCTCGATACGATACGAGGAGTTATCGATATGCAAGTGCTTGGACTGCAATCAGCTGTTAGGTGGATTCGATACGGACGTTATCGAGATTCAACTGCTTGGACTGCTGCCAATAACTAACTGGCCGCTCTGGTAGAGTGACACAGCATCGAACTGCTTGCTTCTATAGCTAGAAGCTAAACCGATCGAGTGACATATCAACAAACTGCTTGCCTTAAGAAATTTGAATTTACAAATTCATTTAAAGTTATTAAACAATATAATGCCTTTATAGGTAAGAGTAACTCACGATTATCTTAATTTTAACTACTTTCGTTGTTACAAATCTTGAAAGCAGAGAAAAATCCCGAAACTGGCTGCACTGGTCAGTGTCTGCCCCGTTGAGTGCCATAGCAGTTAGCTACAAAGGCGCGCTTTTCGTTTGAATTTGAAATTTGAAACGAAAGTTGATGCTGATTCATTGAAATAGACTTTTCTGGGCCTGCGCCGAGTTTTCAAGTTGATTTCACTGATTTTGTTGATTTCGCTGTTGATTACAATCCAAGCCACTTATACTTACAATGCAAATTAATTGAATTATTTCAATTTACCCCGGCAGAGGCGCTGCTGGGATGTTGGGATGCTGCTGGGATGTCTTGATATCTTGATCAATTCCATTCAAGATGATCCTCCGCCGCCGCCATCCCCCGTCCGCCAGGGTACACGCGGAGAAAACAAATAAAATCCAAGCATCGCACTCGCACCCAACAAGAGAAAAGAGCACTTGAGCGGAATAATATAATGCAATAATAAATGCCGCTTGCCAGACTACTACACTACTACACCATAAATACATTCTCTCGGAAACCTTCGTTTGAAATACAACAAAACTGTTGTTGTTTATTTGAAATTCTAACTTTTAACGTGAAATAATAAAAAGCTCATCCGAGCTCATCAATATGCTCGGAACACAGCGCCTGCAAACGTTCCGGTGGGGACTTGGACTCCAACTCCGCGACCATTTCGCGTGCCATGCCCATTATTTGCTCCTTCGGCAGATTATAAGAGTCCAGCGACGACAATTGCTCGAAAAAAAGCCACCTAACAAACGTCGCCAAACTGAGACAAATCTAATCTAATAAAATTTACATGATCGCTCGCATTATCGTCCATTGTATTATAATCATCTGCGACTGCGACGACGACGACGTCGACATCGACCTCTGCCGCCGTCCCTACTCTTTATTGTTGTTATTTCTTATTGTTATTGTTGTTGGCATTGTTGTTGCTGTTGCTGGCGGTGGGTGCTGTGGCGAGTTCAGTGGTTGGCGCTTCCTAAGTGGATGACACTCAAGCTCATTGAGCGATCCCATTGTTGTTGAAAGAGAGAGAGAGAGAAAGAGAGAGACATTCGATGGGAATGACGGGATGAGATTTGTATGTGGGATCAGCTATGTGATGGGAGCTGCACTTCAAAAATAACTGTGGCACTTTGCAGTTGAAATTGACTAAAATACGGCAAACAGTTGAGGGGTTTTTTAAGGAAGCATTGGTGAATCATTGTTGAAGAATTGGTGAAGCATTGATGAAACGCTGAAACATTGCTGAAGCCCTGGTGAAACATTTTAAAATATTACTATATCCTTTCTTAAAAATTAGTCAAATATTTGTGAGACATTGTTGATGAATTAGTGAACAATTGAGGAACTATTGATGAATTATTTATCAATCAATGGTAATATGGTGTATCATTTGCTGTACCCTTGGTGAACATATAGGTAAGTTAATGGTTAATTATGGGTGAAGCATTGGTGAAGCATTTGCTGAAATATTGGTAGAACATTGGTGAAATGATGAACCTTTTGCGACATATTGGTGAACCATTTGTTAAAGCGAATAAATGGTGAGTTCGGGAAAAGGATAGAACCAAAACTAATTACAAAATACATGTTTTTTCTTCACCCTTTTTTTTTGGGTGTAGGCTGCCTCTGTCGGCGGCATCGCTGCCGTGCTGCACCTAGCGGCAGCAGTATTTAGTAGACAGTAGTAAACATAATACAATAACAATAACAACAACACGAGGAATCACATTAGCAGCAGTAGCAGCAGCAGCAGAAGCAGCAACAACAACAACAATGGAGAGCCCGCACAGCGCACTAAACTAAACAATGCGAAACATCTGAAAAATCGTTCGTTTTCAGTTTTAAAGTTCAAGCCGCGACATTAGCACACGAAATCTGCGATTATCCGAGAGCCAGAAGCGAGAAAAGAAATCCACAAAAAATCGAAATCTAAAGCAAATAACAACAGCAATTGAGGAATAGCAAAACAAAAAGGGAATACAAATCGAACACCAAAAGCAAAGTGATCCAAAAAACAAATCGCGCAGCAATTCCCAGGCAAAACCGAAATCCGATCGAGTTGCAATTCGATTTGATTTCTAGAGCGTGTCGAAAGAGAGATCAATATAAATGAATTACAACTAAACAGCCGCCAATAATCGCAATATCGCATTTAAGCAGCGCGAAACCAAACAGAAAACATATACAACAGCATTAACAATAACAAAACAAAGCAAATAAAACCGAAAATCGAACCACTAAAGCACCTGGCAGTAGTCCAAATTATAAACACCTCGGAAAAACAGCGGAAAACTTTGTTTCCCATTTCACGATAATACGAAAAATAAGAAAGCCTTTAAAAAAGAAAAAGCAAAAGCAAAGCCCGAGCTCAAGAATGCCAGTTGAGTTGACCGCCGAAGCAGATCCTGAAAAGCCAAAGGAATAATTTACCACGAAAGTAAGGAGAGTCCGATTCCAGAGTTGCACTTACATGGGGGATAATCCCGTTATCGCTATCGCTATCGCAGCTCTGCAGACTGTACCAGGGCCTGCATTTAGAACATGTCATAACTGACAGTTCTCCGAACTGATTTTATTTACATACAATCTGATTGATAAATCATTTCATATTCAGCATGGAAAATAACACAAGTAAATATTGTGCCCCGCCGCCTGGTTTTGTTTACTCGAAATTTGCATTTAAATTGTGGGTATATTTTCTTCACTTGGCCGTTGTTTCTCCATTCTCGCCCATTAGCATGCTAATTCGAATTGGAACACAGCCCCGCGCCGATTAAAAAACGCCTGTTGCACGTGTTGTCTGCCGTTCCTATACGAAATCTGTGAATCCGAATCGGAATCCGAGTCTGGATCCGCCTCCGAGTCATCGCTATTGGTGGATATGTGGCATATACTCGTATAGCTCATGCTGATGGGACGTCATCCAATGTCAACAACGTCAGCAATGCGACCCCTTCCTGCCTTCCTTTCTTCGAGAGAGTGCGTGTATTTTTGTCTCATGGCGGTCTGGTCTGGCTAGGTCTATTATGCGCTGGGCTATATCTATACTATAGCTGGTATATAGCTATGGCGGGTCCAATCCGCCCGGTTCCAGACCGAACAGGTCCGGTCCACCTGCCCAGTCCGCTCTGTCGCCACTCTCGCTCTTTCTCTCTCCCGCTCTCTAGATCTCCCAATCTCCGGGTGACCTCCCGGTCGGAATAGGAAGGACGCACCGCACCGATTTCCGACTTGACTATAAATATATATAAGCAGTATACTGGGTTTTCGAGTCGGCAACAGTCGGAGATCTCGGGATCGGGATCTAGGAGCTAGTGCTCCAGATATGATCTATTTTCGAAGCGCCCTGCTGCTGACGCAGTCGATTCTGTCCGATTCTGTGGATTTTGTACCGGTTTAACCAGTTGCAACGGGTAACGGTGACAGAGGAAAATTTTGAGGAAAATACCTTGGGGAAAATGGGATTGAGGGAAATGGGAAAACTGTATGTGGAATGCTGGGCATTATGGGGAAAAGTTTTCTACAAGAAAAAGCTTGGAAAAATGTGGATGGGGAGATTATTTTAATTTTCATTTCAAATTTAATTGCTTTTTAATAGTTTTGAACTTATTTTTCTTTGCTATTTTTTGAGAGTACATTAAATTTTCCTACTATGGATCAATGATCTTGATTTTTTCTAAAAATAATCCAAATATTGACCTAGTTACGAACTTCTTATAAAGTTTAAGAACATATCTTTAATTTTGCGACAAAGCTAAATCCTATTTAATGCAATGCTATGTATGATCCTTTAAAGACATAACATTAACAATTATTGATCAAATACAATTAAAATAGTTTCTTAAAAAAGGCATAATTTCTAACCGGAAACCAGACAAAACCTCAGCACTGCCAAAATTTTAAGCAGACGAAAAGCACATTTTATGTGCGTAATAAGTACAAGCAAAAAAATAAAAATAAAATAAACAAAAACAACAAAAAAATAAACTAAAAAAAAAACATAAACAAATCGAAGTGTATATAAGTATGGGAAGCGATCGAAATAACTGGCAGACTCACCCACAGGGTGTCCGAAATAAACAAGATAGAATCAGTTTTTCCAATTTTCAACAACAATTTCAAATTTTCCACGCACAGAGTGCCCCCCTCTCTCTCTCTCTCTCGCTCTCTCTTTTCCTCTACGTATTTTCCTTATTTTCCTCAGCACTCTGGCGTATTTTCTGCATTTTCGCTTTCGCTTTTCTGGGGGCCATGAGGATTCACGATTCTTGATGCCCCGCCATCGCCATCGCCACCGATTCACGTGTCGGACATTGTTTATATTTTTTCTATTTCGCCATCAGCCGCTGGCTAGGTGAAAATTGGGTGAAACGTGCGGCCTGCGCCGATCGTGCGGATCGTTCGAAGCTCTCTTGATCTTTGCATGTGCAAATCCGGATGCGCCCCGATAGGGATTTATGGGGGAACTAGCCGTTTGTTATTGGTGCACTAAGTATTCGATCGATAACTGATGCAGAATGGGATAAATAATCGATAAAAGCGATATTTTCAGTTACATATACATAATATCAGTCGAGAGTCCTTCTTATTCTGTAGTTTTATGTATACAATGTACAAAAAAGTAAATAATAAAGCGTACACACTTTAGGCTCCTTACATCACATCCCTCCTAAAGTTCATAAATAACAGAGTTTTATTTGTAAAGTTGTTCGTCGATAAATAATAAGATACTTAACCGAAATAAAATCCCGCAAAAAGTAATAGACTTACAGCCATAAAACTCTAACTAATAGATAATTTTTATAAAAAAAAACCAATAATTAACAACAAAAAAAAACTACTAAAAATCTAAATTTATTTCAAAGCTTACAGCAGCAAAATCGAGTTGTTACAAAACAATTTGAGAAAATTAAACAAAACAAACTGAGTTCAGCCGATAACAAATATCACGATAACCCATAACCAGCGATAACTATTTGAATGGAAGCAATATCGCAGCTCAATCCGCAAAACAACAACGCCAACAACTACAATTACAACAACAACAGAAGCAGGGAGATAACGGGACACCAGCATTGCCACGCCCATCGCTGCCGCAGCAAGCAGTACGCCAAGAGAAGGTAAGTGGCAGCAGCAGCAGCCGCAGCAAGCAGTTCAAAGTCAAGGATCAAATTTTAAATAATCCAAATAAAAGTGCACTGAATATTTTATTTGTTATTTTTTGTTGTTTTTTGCAAGAGAGAAAGAAATGTTTTGTTAATGTTTTCTTTAGTTTGCAAAATGTGCGACTCAGACAAGCTGCGGAACGAAACGGAATTGCAGGGAAATTGCTATTTAATCAAAATATTTGCAAGACAGATAAGACAAGGAAACGTGCCGAGTTGGAGATAATATCCGAGTAATTGTTATTATTATTAAAATGGATATGATACTTAAGGGGGAAGGTGAATGCTAAAGGTCAGACAACATTTTGGCGCCAAATAAGAAAATAAAAATTAAGTTAAATAGGGCATATATTGTGCTTTATATATTTGTATATATTTGTGCTTAAAAAAACAGGAAATCGCTGAAAAACGTTTTTTAAAAGGGGAGAAGAGCTGTAAGAGTTTTTAAGGTTGTCTTTTCTTAATGCAAATTACTTTTAACTGTGTAGAAATGTATTTAATAATATATTTAAATATATATTACGTTTGTTACCAAAAACCTTACGATGTTTTATCTTCAAATTAAATATTAAATTAAATTATATTAAAAAAGCCCTGAATTACATAAAACTGGTCTTAAGTGCACAACTTATATTTCTGGAATTAGCTATTAAAGTTCAATTAAATACTTATACAAACATTTTGTCCTGTTTAACTCTACAAATCCCCTTAAACACTTCTGAAAAATCCCCTCTAAGCCTTCTTAACCACTCTTCCCTTTACCCTTTAGATCTTTGCATTAACCTCAAATGCCTTTCCCCTTCATCCATATCATTATATCCGCATATCTATCATTTGTGCATATATCTCTGGCATGACGCGTTTTCAATGTTCTTGAACCTGAAACGCGACCAATTTGAAATCGGCGAAAATCGCGAGCGGCTTTATTTTTGGCTGAGCAAACATCTCCTTGGAGGCGGCGTGCTCGCTTAAAAATAAAGCGCCTATACAGATCGCCTCCTCTCCGCCATAATTATTTATTTATTTGTTTGTTTATTTTCTGCGCTGCGCTGCTCTGTATCTGAATCTGTATCTGAATCTTCGATGCCGTCGGCCCTCGCTCGGTATATGCTTTTTGGGGGGCGGCGAGGCGGCTCGAACCAATTCGAATTGGTTTGGGTCAGCGCGCAAGTTCTTCTCGATACAGCCACGGATACGGATACGGATACAGCTACAGATACAGAGATACAGTCGCTGCTAGTAATTCGGACGCAGATTCAGATACATAGGAGCCGCCGCTGCAGCAGGTACAGTGAGTGCTGGCCATTCAGCGACTTTTCCGGGGACATTGATAACAACTAGGCGGGCAAGGGGCGAGGGGCAAGGGGCAAGGCAACTGCCTTAATTGTGCTTTAATTAGCTGCATAATTGCAATGCCCATTTGGCTGCCAGCTGGGGGTTATCCACTCACCCACCCACCCACTATCCATTCGCATAATGGCCCCTGGAACAGAGTCTCAATCTGGCAGGGAGTCCAGCTGACCTTCCCTCGAAAACAAAGGGGAAGAGTCTTGAGGGGGGAATAGAAATTTATTAAGTGGTACTTGTGATAATATTAGATTTATTTTCCCAAAATCCCCCTAAATAAGTTCTCCAAATCGGGTGCCGAATGTTTCACATAAATTCTTGCAACATCAACACATAATTTCTTTCATTTCTCGCTATCAAATACATACACTCCGTACTATGACACACAATTATCGTTATGAAATTAAATTAAAATTAAATTAAAACTAAATTAATTCAATAGACCTGGTATTAGCTCAGAAAATCCCCCTCGGCTTTGAGCTTAATTTAAATAATAATAAACAATAAATAAGGGGCAGGCTAAGTGATTAAGATATCGATGATGTGTGCATTATTTAGCAAACAAATAATAAACGAAACGCCGGGAAATCGCCGATATACACCAGATACTTATGCATATAGACCCAATATAGACCCGGCCACGTAACCGCTTTGGGGGTCACCAATCTGACACTTTCTCTGTAGTTCTCTCCGCAGCATTTAGCACACAAATAATACAAAATCTTATAAATACATTTTACTTTTTATTATTTTCCCTCGCTCGCTCGTTCGCTCGGGGTCACCACCAGAATGCAAATAGTATCTGTAGATCTCTGCTGTTTCTCGTATTATTATTGTTTTTTGTGTTTTCTTTTTTCGCTGACAGACTGCACCGAATGTGCGTCGTCGAGAGTTGAGGGACTTCTCCACCCTCGCTTAATTCGTTTACATTTTTATGGCCCTTCGGCTGGCTCGTGTGCGCTGATCCAGTCATAGTGGCTATTATATGTAGCAGTAGCCATTATACAGACCTTTGTGTGTATAGTGCCTGGCAGCGGCTGCCCTAAGGCCCAGGTAAACACTTTAAATCAAACTCCTCTCAGCCGCGCGTGGCAGCTGGACGTACAGACACAAAATTATAATACAAAATAAATACAACAAAAAATAGGTACAATCAAAAGCGGATCAAACAAAAGCAAGTGCTTTTGGCTACTGGCTTTCGGCTTTCGGCCATGCCATTTGCATAGAGCGGAGCGCCGAACAAAGAGCCCAGCGACAGTTTGTGGCAGTTTCTAATTGTTGTGTCATATCCCCATTGTCCGATCCCTCGGCCCCTGCTGGGGCGCCTCGGAACCCGTTCGAATCAGAAAACATTATTCTTTGCAATGAAAAACCACTCAAGCAGACAGTTAGTCAGTTCCTCACTCCCTCGGCAGCGTGATCGTCTTCCAATTGATGGAATGACAGCTTCCGATCATGTGCTCCCTCAAAGCAAGGTGGAAAGAGGTAGTTTAGTGGAGATTTTACCTGATATCAAAAATGTATACCCAAAGCTCGATCTTTTTATGCGATTTCTCTAAATGCATAAACTTAAATAAATCATCAATGAAATCTCTCTATCTCTAAATCAGCAATGAAATCTCTGTATCTCTCAATCTCTCAATCTCTTAATCTCCCAATCTCTCCATCTCTCTTTTTCTCTATCTTTCTATTTCTCTATCTCTATCTCTCGATCTCCCAATCTTCTTCTCTCGATCTCTCAATCCCTATATTTTTCTCGTTCTCTCTACCTTTCTATCTCTCCATCTCTCTATCTCTCTATCTCTTTATCTCTCTATCTCACGATCTCTCTATCTCCCAGTCTCTCGATCTCTCCATCTCTCTTTTTCTCTATCTTTCTATTTCTCTATCTCTATCTCTCGATCTCTGATCTCTCTATCTCTCTATATCTGTATCTCTGTATCTCTCTGTTTCTATCTCTCTATCTCTCTGGCTCTATCTCTCTATCTCTCTATCTCTATCTCACCATCTCTCTTCCTTTCTATTTCTCCATCTCTGTTTCTCGATCTCCCAATCTTTTTCTCTCGATCTCTCAATCCCTATATTTTTCTCTTTCTCTCTACCTCTCTATCTCTCCAACTCTCGATCTATCGATCTCTTTATCACTTTCTGTCTCTTTATCTTTCTATCTCTGTCTCTCTATCTTTTTCTCTATATCCCTTTCACTCTATCTCTGTCTCTCTAAATCTATCTCTATTTCTCTGTCTCTTTATCTATCGATCTATACTAGACTCTATCAGAAATGTTCCCATTATCAATCTAATCATCAGTCTAAAATAAATAAAATAAAACAGAACCAGATCCAGAACCCTCACTGAACCACTTCCCCGGAACCATTAATGGCATCTCCATGGGCCATGTCCCCATCCCTTTTTTAATGACGTAGCGCCTCAAAGGTCCAACTGGTTGATTGGCTTCGGTTCTAACCAGTTCGCACTGGTGCTCCTCCTCCTCCATCCTCTCTCCTCTCTCTTCTGTCTTCTCTTTTCTTTGCTGGAAATTGGGCAGTGAATTGATTTCTGATTTGTGATTTCTGCTTAAGCCCGCGCTTAGTCATCCATGGCTATGCTGCTTTTCCTCCCTGCTGCAGCATATATACTCGTGTCTGTATATCTCCTACACGAAATGGTATATACATATGAGCCACTGTATGTGCGACATCTTGTACTTTTCCCCCGATCTTAATTGTTATTGAACATGCAATGATTAATCAAGAGCTGTAGCTGTGCACATTCTCGGTTTCAGTTTCGGTTTCGGAGAAGAAGAGCTGCGTCCGGGGGTCCAGGGCTTGGACGATAGACACTGCGTAGCCGGGAGTGACTGGGCATTTGGGAGAGACACAAGACTCGGACTCACGTGACCCACGATATCGAGTTGGAGATCTCCATCTGCGTCAGAGGAGCCGCAGCAGCAGCAAGTGGCGGGTATTAGGAAAAAGCCCCCAAACGCTAAGCCAATTACAATGTTGATGTTTTGATCGTTATAATGTTGCGGCTTAGGCCAAATGACAGATCATAAACCTAAAGATAGATCATTAAGACGCGCGGGTGATAAGACCCCTTGACTCCGCTTCATAAAGTGGGATCAGGTGGAAGATTGCATAATCGGAGGGGGATTACCTGTGGCCCAAGATAGGCAGACCCCAGGAATTCACTGATCACTGATCAATAACATATCAATGAAAGCCTCATAAGCCCAGATCTTAATCAGTTCATCATCCAAGTTCACCCAAGATCATGATCAATGGAGGTTTCTTCCCGACTGCGCTTCATTTTCAATGGTTTTATTAAAAGCATAAACAATTCCTTCATTTCCGCTCCTCTTGGCGAAGTCTTTAGATACCAAATTCCAAATTTTCTCCAAGACCAGCAGATTTATGGCTGATAAACCCAGTAGTAAACCCGGAGCAAGATAACAGATAACGGACGGGAGGAGTGTCTCCGTGTGGGTGGCCCATAAATCTCCAGTGGCAGCGACCACACAGAAATAAAAATGAAGCAAAACATCAACAAACTTTAAGCCGCAGCCCCCATAAAGTCCACACAAATTTCCACTGACGTCGGTTCCACATGCGGAGTACGCACACATTGAGCTCCGGAGGAGGAGATGGAGATGGAGGAGGAGATGCCTGAGCTCCTAAAGCTATGGCTACCTGATAGCTTGACTTTGACTTTGACGGGCCTTGGCAGTCAAAGGACACACCGCTAGGCTGTCCGAATGGAACTGTGCCTGGTCACGAGGGCTGACAGCTGCTGTCGCGAATCGCAAAGCCAGGAGAGTGATCTGATCCCCGACAGCGTTGGCAGCCGACAGTTGGGCAAACATTTCTGAACTTGGGCGATGGGCTGGGGATGATGATGGTGATGATGGTGATGATGAGAGCTGCTGCTGCTGTTGGGACAATATTTGCCTTTCTCCACTCGAATTGCGAAAGATTGAGGGTCGAAAAATTCGACTCGATTATTTGTAGCTGATCTACTTTACAACGAGGGAGTAATGACTTGTGATTACCAAGTATATGCCTTAACAAACTCCTAAAGAAAACCCTGAAAGATCTTTGAATAATTCCCTGAAACATTAAGAAATCTCTTGTTACATCTCCAACTAGAGTGTGACACACACAATTTACACTTTTTCTATTTATTTTGGGCTTTCAAATCACTGAACTTTGAAGACACAGTCTCGATACACTTCCATGGCTGCGGAAAAAACCTTTGCACACTAGAAAAACTCATAAAAAAAAAATAAATGTACAAAAAATGCCAAAGCAATTTTTATGAAATGAAAATGGAAGGAATTACGTAGATCTTTTGCCGCCGCCGCCGTCGCTGGGGTGAGCGGTACAAGGTCTATGGGGGACGAGACACGCAAATACGTCCCGCGCACATGCACATGCCAAGTGGCCAAGTGGCCAAGTGGCCAAAGTGACAAAAGATCGAAGGAGGGAGGGCGTGAGCACGCACACTCGGCGATCCATTTAATATTTCATACATATTCCCAGTGTATTCGCAGAGCTATTTCTGTTTACGCCTGGATATTGTTGACGTGCGATTTATTCATCGTTTTCGTTTTCGATTTGAGTGCTAGTCCATTCCGATTCGATTCGATTTCAATCGGTTAAATCATGGTGATTGCCTTGAGGTGGCATGCACTCGCCTTTCGGGGGATGTGCGAATGTCTACAGAGAGGTGAAAAGCTCAAGATTTGATGGGAAAATACACTAATTTATGGTGGCAATTGTTTTCTATTGAGAGATGGTTTTGAATTGGGGTATATTTTCTTAGGCATTTCAATATTTTGGATATGAAATGTAAATTATATACATATTTCAGTAAATATCTGTATAGATACTTACTTACCTATTATTTATTTATAAACCTATAATAAGGATATATAATTCTGATTAAAATTGCATGTCCAATTTGGGCAGACATTTGTCCGTGTAAACTGCCACCAACCTGGTCTAAACCGAAATCCCCAACTGGTTTGCACCCGTTTTTCAAAATCGTATCCGAATCCAGCTGCTGGCCCATGACTAAGCGATTACGATTATATATCTATATACATTTTTAAACGATTTTTTAAGTAGGATTTTCCTGAAATAAATCAGTTGTAAATATTTGAAATTTTTTTTGTAGTTCCAATTCCAACCAATTACAACAAACTCCAACAAATAACAACAAACTCCAACCTTCCTGAAAACACTTCCGTATTTGATTTATAATATTTTCTTAATCAAACAAATCAAAGAACTTCCATAGGGGCTCATATAAACCGATCAGTGAAGGCCCAAAAAAATCCCTTCCTGTTTCCAACCGTTTAAGAAATAATTTATTTATATATTAATTATAATTAAATTGTTACAACAAAAGGGAAAAAGAGCAAAGAGCATTGAGAGATGGAAAGATTGAAAGTGTTGTTTTTATTATTTTCTTTTTTTTTCCGGACGACGGACACACTTTGTTGCGATTGCAAGTTACGGCTTATGGAGCAGATAAGAGCGACGGCAGCGACGGCGGCGGCGAAGAGCGCCGTGTTTTGATTTTGATAAGCATCTCAGCATCGCAGATGATGCTCCTTGGTTTTTTTTTTTTTGTTTAATATTTTTTTTACCCCCGATAACGTCACAAGAGTGAGAGAGAGAGGGAGAGAGAATAAGATAGGGGGACACTCAGAGCGGCGAGCAGAGATCTCGAACCCGATCACATCCCCCAGAGAAAGAGCGAGCCAGAGGAGAGGCGTCCAAGAGCAGGGCGTCCATCCGCTTATAAAAGCGGCGACCAAACGCCACTTGGAACGCATTGTCCAATCGCTCTTGGAGCCGCGTGGAGCTCCTCCAATCAGTGATCTACATCTCGATCCGTGTATTCGAACCGAGTGTTTTTTTTCGTGCAGCATCCCCAGCAGCCAGCAGTAACCGTAGGTGCGTATCTAGTGTCTGTAGGATCTGTGTAGGATCCATAAGATACTGCAGTATCTGTAGGATATACATAACATATATGGGAAGCGAGACCCCGTGCCCAAGGATAAATCACAATGGGCAAGGTGAATCATCATCATCATCATCATCATCATCATCATCATCGTTGTCGGTGCCCTCTTCCTGTTCACATAAAGTCTCCTTCGAATCTTGACATTTCCGAGGAGACATTCTTTTCTGGGCATTATTCCACATTCGTTATGCCTGTAATTCGGCATTTGTGTATTTCTGTATCTCTGTTTTTGTTTTCATTGCTCTTTTGCATTTTTTTGCATTTCTTATTGTTTGCTGTTTGCGAGGAATAACAAAAAATACGCATAAATTATTTATGCAAACTAAATTGTCGCGTGCCCGTCATGTATTACCGAAAAATACGGAATAAAAAAACGGAAGGCGGCAGGCAACACCTGTGAAAGATTAATTCAAAAACAAAATGCTAAATTCCGAGATCAAGCCTTTTTTCCGAGAGCCTGCCCCTTGAAAAATGAGTCTGTTTTTTTTATTTATTTATTTTTCTTTTTTAATTTAAACAATGACTCATTTTACGCCGCCTTGATCTGGCTCTGACCTTAAATTATTCACAAGAAAAATAATATTCTGAAATTTAAGGCTGAGCTTGTCTTCTTTGAAAGAACAATTAGTAAAATATTTATTTAATTGCCTGTTGGAGCACTTATAAAACCCTCCAAAATGGAGAAACTTTCTGACCTTTTCCTTAATTTCTACCTTTCATTTTTCAAGCGCAAAAAGAAGTCTCTTTTCTTAGCTTGTAGAATGTAAGAACTTTACAACAATTTCTCCTAAATTTTCCATAATTTTAATGTTTACTTTTCAAGGCTAGAAGAATCTCTTTTCTTTAGGATTAATGATGCGCTTCTCTTCAGAATGAAAGTAATTCTTTTCAACAAATAATTCTTCTACCAAAAAATCAACCCCTTAATAACCGCCCTGATTTCTTTCTCGTTATGAAATTCTTCTCGGCAATTCTTCAGAAGCCCAGAAACACTAATTTGATCAGTTGATTCATACCGATCGAGAATAGCTTCTGGCTGCCTGTTGCCGGGTGTCTGTTCGGGAAGAGGCCTCACTGTGGCGGAGAATCTCCAGCGATCACGAGGATTAGTCATCTTTATTATTTGTTTTGAAATATCGGGTATAGAGCTCGAGCTACCAACCGACCTAGTACTAGCCGACTTTTGTTTTCGTTTCGCACTTTGTTTTTATTTTTGTTGTTGTTTGTTCAATTGAAAGTGGAAAGCCAATTAATTGAAATGTTTGTGCAAGAAGCGCACTAATGGATGGCCTGGGGTTGGGGTTGGGGATTCTTCTCAATTGAAGACCAAGATGAGGAAATAAGAATCCGATTCGAACGAGTTTCGCAGCTTCGAGTACGCAGTTTGATTAACATTCAGCGAGCAGACAGCAGTGCATCTAGTACATATTACATATATTGGAGCAGATAAATGTGCATATACGAGTATGTACATAAGTACATATATGTCTGTAGAGTGAGTATATATAGTACATGGGCCCATCTGTGCTCATCGCCAGTGTCATTGTTCGTAGATTAAACTCACCCATTGCCATACTATATAAAAACATATTTATAAAAAATGCAAAGAATAATACGCCCCGAATTGAACTCAGCGGGTGCAGCAACCATTGATATCCGTATCTACTCTCTAGCCGGGATAGGAACCAAAGGGTTCTTTAAGATTTCAGAGGAAAACCCTTTCTATTTCACATTATTGCCAGTTATAACATATACTATCACAAATAATAAAAGAATATTTAAATGATATAAATCATTTTATTATTGATAGCCCTTTAAACACAAAATTAATCTTAAAGAGTGCTGAAAGATTTTAAAGAAAAAACCCTTCCTTAAAACTGATCTCTTATTGAAATTATTTGTTTACCAATTTTAAAATAAAACTAAGCATAATAATTGCAAGAATATGTAAATGTAATTTGTCAGTTTGCTTTCTATAACACTTTAAAGTAAATAAAAATTCTAAAGGGTCCTTAAAGATTTCAAGCGACAACACTTTTTGAGATAAAATTAAAATGTTATTGAAGTTTGAGTTTCCGATAATCAATAATTTTTTAAACCTGCCTGACTATAATAAGTTCGTTTTTTAAAGACCCCTAAAGAGTGCTTTACAATGTTTCCCCCATAAAATAGTAAGGTTTAAGGCAAGATTTATTTAGAGACTTTGCCTTTTGTATTTAGTTATTTTCGCATCATGTAGAGTTCAGGCTCCCTTCTGTTTAGTTTATTGTTACCAGTAATTAGGCTGTCCATCATCTGTCCCGCCCGAGCTGTGACAGTCCGCAGAGGCGCATATCCAAAAATGTCTATCTAATTCATTTAATTGTGGGCGGCCCCAAAAAGCAAATATTATTAAGTGAGGGAACAAACAAAGAACACGTTCCGAGCTCGATTTCTGTGTGGGTCAGAGGTGCGATAATTCGCCAAATGAAGCGACCACAAATTAGCGTCAAGTTAGGCCCCATAAAAGCCCCTAATCAGCCATTATGCAAGTCGAGTCTCTGGAGAAAAGAAAGGCCAGCAGGGGCGAAGAGAGAAAGTCACGTCTTGCAGCGTTCTGGGAAAGTGCATAACCGTGTAGATTGCTGGTTTTATATTTCAATTTATGTATTAAATGCTAAATGCCAAAAGCAGGCTGAGTCAGTGGGTGAAACTCCCACCGAATGGCGGCCAGTAATTAAGCAATTAGACAGCCGATCATCGACTTTATGATATAATAATGAACCACTTGAGAGCGTTAATAGATCAGCTTTCGTATATACATATAGTATGTACCATATAAACATCTTGGTTGCTTTTTTGAGCATTTTTCGAGTCCCACAGTCAGTCACATGGCCAGCTTACACGATCATTGCTCGCTGCTCTCGATCGAACTGTATCAGCAGTAATCGCCGCCACAATAATAATCCATATATACGAATATATATGAATGTATATATACGCTTAACAACAATGATAATGCGGCTATTAAGTCTCAAGTATGATACTTTTTTGATCACTTGAGCCGATCACTGATGCCTGTTGCCGTTAATTGTTGGCATCCCCGGTACCAATACGCTCTCAATACGTTGTTTTGTCACCCGATCTGCCAGTTATAATGTTTCGGTCAACCATCGTTACGCGATCGTTGAACGATTATAATGAACTTGACTCACCAGCCAGATCGTTGATCGATTTTATCGATTTTGCACAGGGATCAAGGTAGAACCTGTTTAGTCAGGATTTAGTGTTTCAGGAGGAATGGAATGGAATGGAATTTATCCCGACTCATTTTACTGAATTAAAATTAGTTTATTTGGGGAATCTAATAAGTATTTTAAATATAAACTTACTTATATCTATAATATCTTCTTAATTATTTATTATTCTTTAGGGAATCTAATAAATTCCTTAAAATACCCACTTACTCAGTTTAGTGTTTCAGGAGGAATGGAATGGGATTTGTTTTGACTGATTCTACAGAGCTAAACTTAGTTTCTTTGGGGAACTAAGTTAATTCTTTAAATATCCACTTAATTATTTATTATTAGTTACTTCAAGGAATCTAATAAATTCCTTAAATACCCACTTACGTTCGTTCTGGGTGTAATTTTGTAGCTTTTCTTCTTTGTGTTATCACTTAATTGATTTCGCATTCCCACCCGTTCGCAGTTCGAATTTCAATTAGCAAGCGAGCGCGCGTTTGCTGGGGAACACTCGGAATTGGTACGCAGGAGGGGGGGGTAGATTTGCAGCTGGAGCATTCCCACTTGTTCCCCCTTTGGAGCTACCTGATAAGCCGCGTTCCACTGCCGCCCCGTTCCGGCAAAGGCGATTTTGAGCGGTGTATTTAAGCAGGCGCTCAGATTTGAATGCCGCTCAGATACTTTCGCACCGCCGTTCCCAGCCGCAACGTAACGCAACGCTCTCTACGCTCGCTAAAAAAAAAAAAAAAACAACAAAAGGAAAGAAAGAAAGAAAACAAACCAAGTAACGAAATCGAAAACGCAAACAAAAACCAATATCCAAGCGCAACTCCGGTAATTTGGCTCCGCTCCTTGTTTTTGTTTACCGCTCTGTACCGTCCCCGTGTTTTCCAACGAATTGGCTTTAATGTGTTCGCCAGTCTGCAATTGCGATTGCCAAACAAAACTAAGAACTCCGCGCTCGGACAACGCCAAGATTCACTACAAGCAGAAACACAAACAGTCGCTGAGCTGACAAAGCAAATTTCGCATTTTTAAATCAATTAAAAAAAATATTTCCTAAAAAACTCCCCCAAAAAACCACCAAACAAGTGCAAAATACAGGGCTTTAATTTACACACACATATTTTTCAAGTGCATCAAGCGGCAGCTTTAAATAAGAGCATACCTTAATATTATAAATATTATAAAAAATAAATAAAAAAACAAGTAAGAAAGGTACAGTCGTTCGTGAACGACTGTTATATACCATGTAC
>JAEIHY010016339.1:0-12731 GCA_018904565.1 Drosophila tsacasi
ATTATATTTTTACTAATTTTAAATTTTTTCCTGCATCTGAATTTTCAAAAAAGAGAAATTGTAGGGTGGAAATTGCCAAAGTGGCAGCCCTGATAGCAGCGCTGCTTGCTTTCAGATAAATTTCAGGTTTCGCGTGTTCGTGTTCAGGCGTGTTCAGTCGCGTCCAGTCGCGTTCAACCCGTCGTGTTCAACGGGCCGGTCACACTTCCCAGCGACTAGAATTGTATGGCTCGGCGGTCGTCAGAGGAAGGCATGCATTTTCGACTGTAACTTCGTAATTTTTTCGAATTTTTACTTGAAACTTAGACCAGACATTCTTAAAATATCAAACTTTAAGAAAATATGTGTATATGCCCCTTACTCTACGAAAGCTGGAAATACTAAGGAATACCGGAGGGCTGGAAATCCGGCTTTTTGAGAGCGCGTCGTGTTTTCGACGTGGTCTTGTCTGTTTTGGCGCAAATCAAATTGTTGCTGCAGCCAGTAAATGTGAATGGTTAACTTAATAGTTTGCTTAGAGATAAACGAAATTGCTAAGGACGCTCCTTTTTATTCACGTGCTGTGCTGGTTCGCCTTCTCTGTTTTCTTCCGCGCGCTTCTCCGTCCGTTCGTCGCGACAGTGTGTTGGTGCGTGTGTATTATTATTTTTTGTTTATCTCGCTGATCTGCGCTCTTCGCTTCGATCAATCGAATAATAACAACAGCAACGATAAATATGAGTGCTTGAGAAAGCCAGAAGAGAATTCAAGTGCAGTGCCCAAATAAGGAAAAAAGCAGAATAAATAATTAATCATTTTTTTCAAGTGAAGATTGTGTTATTTTTGTTAGTTTATTTTTTTTGGGAAAATACAGCAACAACAGCTGAACAAGAAGAAGGAAAAGGAGAAGCAGAACGAGAAGAGGCGAATAGGAAAAGAGAAGTAACAAGTTGAAAGAAATTCAGAAACCGGATTCAATACAACAACAACAACAACATCCGAGGCAGCATCAAAGAGGAGAAGGAAGAAGCGGCAGCAACAACAACAAGCGTTAAATTAGTGGTTGTGATCCTCTCTTAGCAGCTGCTCCTCGATTGCTCGCACTCTCTCTCGCTCTCCTGGAATCTATCGCTCTCTTCGAGGAAGAAGCAACCACACAAGGAGAAGGAAGGTAAGTGAAATGTTCTCTCTTCTCTCTTTTATCTCCTGTTCGTTGGTGCGTGCGCAGGCGCAACAGCCTTTTAGTAGACAAAAATGAGGCACAGCACAGGATTTTGATTCATTTTGGGATTCATTTATAACATAAAAATAACATGTGTAGTGTAATACCTCCATAAAAAATCGTAGAGCTATAAAAATTAATTGAATATTTAGGGTTTAAATCAAGTGAGATTTTACTGATATATCCATTACACTTTGCACTTTTATTGCAAGATCAATGAGTCCATAAAATGTTATAGCAACCTGGCAAGTAAACAATGTGATTATTGCAATATTGTATTTCACTCATCATGACTTACGACTTTTCAAACGTAAATCGTAAGCCAGAATTTATAGTTCATTAGGTCAGGTTAATATATATTTTCAACTTTGTATTCTTTCTGATCGTATTTCACACTAGCTCTCTATTTTCCCTTTTTAACTCGCTCTCTCTCTGTGCCCTGTGTGTAAAATGTGTAAAATCGAAAGTCGGGCAATCAGAACATAGTTTCTTGTCATCTTCTTGGCCAGTTTTTAAGTACATATGTATGTATGTATGTACATAGTTTATCCCACATATGTAAGTACACCACTCCAGTGATCCATTTACCCGGGGCATCTGCAAGAACCAGAGGCGCTAAGGAGCAAGTTATTTCCAATAGTCGTATGCTTTTTCTGACCCTAAACTGCTGACATAATGAGCAAAAAAGATGAAAGAGCTAACATGGAAGAACTGGGCAAAGAATGCGCAGAATTGTAGTATCTACAAGTGCACACACATATCGAGTGTAAATACTTGGGAAAAAAGACAACAACAGATTAAAATAAAATCAAGATATTAAAAAACAAATGCGGTTGGCATTGCACTTTGCCTGGCCCGCGTCGAGTTTCTCCCCCGCCTTTCGCTCTCGTTTTTATTTCTTCTGACCAGTTTGGTTACAGTTGCCCGGCTTTAGGCCTACATATTTCTTTTTATTTCTATTTGTATTTTCTGCCGCCGAGGGAGCACTTAACACTTAACAGTGGGCTACTAATTTGATAGGGAAATATATATAAAATAAGGCGAACTTTATACTTTATAGTCGCATGCTTATAATGGCAGGTTGAAAAACAAGTTTTATATAGACAATTCCTAATTCGTTTGAAGTATATAACCTTTGAGTTTGTTAAAATAGTTTCACGAACTACTATTGCAATAAAAATATTTTTGAAATACTTAAAAGGAGTATTTAAAAAAAATTGCAAAAACACATCGATAGCACTTTGGCGGCAAAGGTATCGATAGAGCTGAGGCGCCTCGACTAATGCCGTTAATTGAATTAGCACCCGCATACACCCAACACACATACACGCACACACCCTACCTACACACCTGCAAAGGTAGGAAAAACAACAACATCAACATCAACACCAACAAACAGCAAAAAAGCAACAACAAATTGGATTAATGCAAACGAATCGAAACACCAAAAGAGCAGAAAGAGCAAGAAAAATGTGTGTAAAAACTACAAAATGGTAAAACGATGGTTTTCGATCCAAACAAATGGCTAAAACACAGCTACCAAGCGCACAGATACACACACTCACACAGATACAGATACGAAATGTATCTTTCATAATCGACCTGGTCAAAAGACAGGGACAGAAGGAGAGTGAAAGAGCAAGAGTGGAAAGGAGACGGGGGCAAACACGACATGATAATAACGGTTTCACAAATTTAGTTGCTGCTTTTTTTAGCTCCGTTTTTGGCTGTCCTTTCACTCAGCTTCTTCGTCATTTTTGTGTTTTTTTTTTTATCTTTGTGATGTTTCTGTTGGTAGCTTTTTTTTTTAAGTTTTTTTTTTCAGTACCTTTGTATTTTGCCTTCCCATTTCAATATTTTGATTAGAACTTCGGTCGAACACCTCTTCTCTTCATTGACTTGTGCGCTTTGGCCCCTTCACCATTTATTGGTTTTGAGTGTTATTCGTTTCGAGCATTTCCCTAATCGATTCTTTATTAATCAATAGGTTTTTGCATAGAGGAGGAAGGTTTAAATGACTTAATAAACAACATTTATTGTTGTGAAGGTTTCAACTTTGAAGGATGCCTGAACAAGTTTCCTTTAAGTACTTACTTTGAAGCCTTTGAAGTTTGAAGTTTTATTTAAGTACTACTTTACTCCAAACCCTGTTTTCCTTTGCCAATTTATAATTAATATATTTGTAGGTAATTTTTAAATGTTGTATAAATATTATATAGCAAAGATACCTGGCAATATATAACTATTAAACATATTCCTTAACTTCATTTACTCTTAATTTTTCCATCTCCGAATTGAACTCCAATTTAACTAATTTGCTTAATGCTTTTCAATGATTTTCAACAACCGGACATTGGATATGATAGCTATAGTTATTTTGCATCCATCAAATTGAATGATTTGCAAGCCCGAATTTCTTTACGCTTTCCAATCGGTGTTGCAAGCCAAACTCGCCTCGAATTACGCGCCTCTGCGAAATTGTAGCTAAAATGCAAATTCATTATGCGGATATGACACGGATCCATCGATTGCGAACCCAAAAAAGTCACGAACTGAAATGCGAGATGCTCAAAATGAATCCCTCCCCCCTCAACAAAAAATAAACAATAAGGGGAGTTGGTGCTTGGAGCTCATTAACGACAGCTGCCGCCACTGTTAACTACGCATATCGAATTTCGAACCCAAAAAAAAAGATGTATATATACATATATACACACATCTATGAATATATAGCCAATAAATCTGCTCGCAATTTTTTCGCCCTTACAAAGACATCAATCTAAAATTGGCTGGATGAAAATCATCAAATCAAATCAAAAATACATCAAAGTGAAGTCTTTTTTTTTTGTTTTCTATTTAATTAGTTGGCGCGTGTGTGGATAATGTTTTTATTTGCGAGTGAGAGTGCAAGTAGATCCCTTTACTTCGAGACATCGCGGAATTTGCACTTTCCCCTCGTTAAGGTTTCGGCACAATGAAATCCAAAATCCGAAACCCGAATTCGAATCTTCTCGCTGCTTGATTAATTGCTTAATTCGTGAAACTTTTCATTTGTCAAAGCCCCGCCGGGCTCATATATTTTGCAATTAGACAAAGATATATAAAAAAAGATTAATCTAAGGTTAATTAAACATGGGTTCTGACATTCGCCGAGTAATCGAATCAACAAGACAAGTGGCAATCAATATATTGCCTATTTGTCACAGCTACGAGTTCATATTTCGCAATTAGAAGACAAACACAAGTCAGCGATAAAGTGTTTGTTGTTAATTTTCGGTTAGTTTCTGATCGCTTTAAAAAGAAAACAATGTGCAATTAATTTTGATTTTATTAGCTGAAGTCTGAGTTCATATTTTGCAATTAAGAACAAACAAGCAGAGGGACAAAAGACTGATTAATTTGAGGTTGATTTTTTTTTCATCTTTTATTTCAATTAGCAACCATTTTGTGTTAATTTGTTAGTATCAAGGTGATATATTTTTAAAAATTAAAACCAGAGAGAGAGAGAGAGAGAGAGACAGAGTAGGGAATAGTTCTCAGTCAGAAAAACGTTTAAAGTTATTAAACAATATATCAATCGAAAGTAGGTAGCGATCGAGAGATAGGTAAACCCTCAGTAAAAATTATTGATGGCTGATAATAGTGATAACTTTTACGATCAGCATTCATCAAGGAAATGGAATGAATGGTTAATAAAAGTGAAGATTAGATAGAGGAAAAGAGAGTGCATTTCCTGTTTGATATTTAATTGCTTTAATATATAATTCTATAATTTTTTTGACGAATTATCGAAACTATCGGTCACTTGAAAATATTGTCAATTCCAGTCGCGCGTTCTCCTCTTCCTTTTAGATGCCGTGTTCGCATTGTTGCACTTCTTCTACATATATTTCTATAATTTGTTATTGCCGAATTATCGGAATAATCGAAACTATCGGACGCTTTAAACTATCATTGTTTGGCTTATAGTCTTTGGCTTTTTGCAGTCACTCGTTCTCCTTCTTTTTTTCGAGATGCCGTGTTCGCATTGTTGCAATTCTATATATAAATTGGAAGCGGATCCCCGGCACTTCACACATCGTGCCACACGAAATGCTTGCCTCTGGTTAATTTTCGCCGTTTTTTTTTAATACATTTTGTTTTTGCTTTTGCTTTTGCTTGCCACTGCGTTTCGTGAAGAAGTCAGAAAACGAAGAAGCAGAAGCGGCGGCTAAATATAAAATCATTTGAAGCCCAGAGACGGTCGCGAGACTGAAAATGGGAAATACGAAATAAAACCATGCAATGCCCAGACAATTGAGGCAAGACAAAAAGCAAAAAAAAAAAAAAAAAACTTAAGTACAGAAACACATACACAATAAAATGCCACAAAAATGAAACGGCAAAAAAAAATTAAAAATACTAAAAAATCAAGAGGAGAAAAGCAAAGGGGCGAGAATAATAATAGGCGCAGTTTACAATAAATCAGCGAGCGAAAGGAAAATGCTTTACTTCTGCCACCTTCCTAGTATTAAATCCCCTCCTATGTATCTGTATCTGTATCTTTTCCATCACATCTCTTGATTTTTTCTGCGGTTGCCAGGCATTTTTTGTCTTCGTGTCTGCATGTCTCTCGACTCTCTGCTTAACTATGGATCTGTGGCTATGGGAATTAGAACCCAAAAGCCCCCAAAAGTCGAAGACCTTGAATCTAGCTTCTGAGAATCAAGAAATTAAAAAAATGTATCTTCCTGGAAATTAAATGGCAGCTGGAGAGGATTTTCCATAATTTATAAATTAAAGCTGATATTTAAATTAATAATATTCATATATTATGTGAAGTATTTTGAGTTTTAAGTATTTGATGTATTTGAAATTTAAACACTTGATTTTAGCTGAGATAATGCATGTTTTATATTGTCCTTTTGCCCGTAAATATCTTATTAAAATTTTGTTTTATGTATTTAGTGTAGAAAATTCCCTAAAAACTCTTTGATTTTAATAAGCATAGTTACAGATTTTTAATGATTTTCCTTCTGTGACTTGTAATGACTTTAAATACAAGTCAGCCATTCTTCGTGAATAAAAATAACAAAAAAAAAAAAAAAACTCACTCTGTAATTGTTTGCCACTCGCCAACTTTTGTTGCCACATCTGTGCAACACGTGTGCTGTGTTGCTGCTGCATTTGCTCCTTGCAAGGGTTACCTCTGACATCTCTCCCCCTAGCACCCCTCCCCTCCCTCTCCAGAGGGGAAACTTCATCGGGGGCGCATTTGTGCCGCCCTTTTTTTTGTCGTCGAGTGCACTTTGCCAACTTGGCGTCAGAGTCCGAGTCGAAAAACTCCAAACTCCAACTGTAGCTGAAAAGTGCTGCTGTGTTCATGCAGATATATATATATAAATGTCCATATATGTGGTATGAATATATACAGCAGCGGTTGAGATGGTAGATTTTATGATCGGGCATCAACCAGAGTGATTATGTCCTTGTAAAAGCCTCTCAACAGGTTCCAAAAAGCTATTCCCTGGCTTCATTTAATGTCTCCTTAGAGAGACTGAATGTTAATGCGATTTACAAATATTCTTATTGCCTCAAAACACCTCCTTATTTGAGTTTGTTTTTATTGCAATTGAAATATGTAAATGATTCTTGATGTGTGTGCCCATTGAATATTATAGACCTACAAGGTTACTTTAATGACTCTTTTATTTATTACAATTTTATGGCAGCCATTTGAGTTGATTGCAACTAGTTTTAAGCTTCTTACTAAACCTATTCCTAATATTTTCACCCGACTTGTTTAAATTTTATGTTTGTGTTGGCTTTTTTTTGTGTAATTAAAATAATAATGCGGTGCTCAGTGTTCGGAGTTGAAATGGGAGTTGGTGGTGAACGAATAAAAAACAAAAAAAGGTGGGTAGGCAGGGGGCAGATTGTGGTGTCTCGAGTGGGCGTGGCTGAAGAGGGGGGAGTGTGCTGGGTTGAATCCAAGGGGGCGGCGGAGGTGTGAATAATTTGGTGGCACATGTGTGCTCTCTCAGAGGCTTCTTGCCCCGTGCAATTGTTGTTGTTACCACGCAGAGGAGTTGCGAGTTATTTTCAGGGGAAGAGTAGAGGGAGCTGTGTTCGCTTTTGTTTATTCTTTGCATTTGACTCTTGTTTTTTCCGCGTATATTTTTCTTTTTTTTTTAACACATTCTGCTCGTTTTTGCCTTGATTTCTTGTTTGGCATTTGGATTGTGCACCGCGTGTAACCCTTGGAATGGATGCTTCTGATGATGGCCTGGGATTTGGATTCGGATTTGAGGTGCGGTAATGGCGATAATGATAATGGTATAATCTTAATGCCGATGATGATGATGATGATGATAATGTTGATTGTAATGTTGATGGTCATTGTGCTGGGAAAATGTAGTGGGTGGCAGCGGAAAAACATGCAGATTAACAGTCTTGTAATTCGCAATGCATACATACATTAAATAGAACAAAAAAAAAAAAAAAATAAACAAAGTTCAGTTCACATTAAATTTTCAGCATGTTAATCCCTTTAATTATCTCACTAGAGCTTAGTAAAAGGCATTAAAAATAAAGTAGCCATGTTGACTTTACAATAGCGGCACTCTTAACTTGGCCATTAGTTTATTTACTGCTTTAAACTAATGCTTTATCATTAAATATAGTTTATTTATAATCCTCATCAATCTCATACTCACCTTGCCTAAATAACTACACGTTAATGCTTAAATCGGGGGCTTACCTATCGTTGAAGATTATATGCTTAAACTTGATGCCAAAACCATTGTGTTTCGCCCCCTTGTTTCGACCAAGCTTAGTTGGCAACAAGTTGATTACCATTCCGGGCGCATCTCAGGAGGCCAAAAGGCGATTAACCAGAGAATCCAACGAGGTTTCCACAAGGTGGGCCAGGTGGGCAATTTTCCATCTTTTCCTGTAACTAATAAATGCAAGCAGCAAAAAATTGAAGAAAAAGATGTTTGTGTACTTAATTAGATATGGAAATTAATTGAGAAGGAAAAGAAAGCTAAAAGAATGATCTATGTACATCTACATAAGATGGAAGAATTGTAAAAGGAGCTAAGACGTTTTCCAATATACATTTTTCAATACTGCACTTCAATTGATTTAAGATCAGCCATAAGCTGCGGTCATTGTTTAAAAAACAAACACTGAAGTGGCAATAATGCTAAAAGAATTCTTAGAAAAATTTACATTATTTATTATCATTATCTTTAAATAGTTAACAAATATGAATTAATATTTAAATATTAAATATGTATGCCAGACGGATATTAATAATTAACTTTCTGGAAACGAAGAAGAAAATTCCGAAGAATCCCTACAAAGAAAGATGAGAATTCCAAGAGCCAGGAATCAGGAGAAAAATCCTCTGAAAAAGGCTTTCTCGAATTGTAAGGAATACAAAGAGTAATCGCAACTTGGCAAATATTGATGGAGTGTGATTCAATTGATTGAAAGCCATGGCAAAAAGTTGAAGCCAAACTTGAAGATGGCCAAAAGGGGAAGAGCCCACAGAAGGAGGTTGGAACACGAACGAGAAGCTGGGGGGTACAACGGGGAAAAAAATGTGCTAGTATATATGCAAAAGGCAACCGGTTTCCATGATGTTTGCCGTTTGTTGTTGTTGTTGTTATTGCTCCTTGTGTGTTATGTGTATGCCTTAAACAAATTCCTGCTGCCTCCGCATCTCTTTTGGCTTTTGTTGTAGTAGGAATAACTTACACACAGCAGCAAAAAAATAAAAAATAAAAATAAATAAATAAGAGGAGTACGCATACAGCAGACAACGCAGGTTTTTTTTTGTCTGACGATGATGATTAAAAGCCTTCGCGAATGATCATTAAAATCAGCATCGTCATCGTCTTCGACTCCGACTTCGTGTGTCAGCAATGTTAATGAGTGCGGAAAGAGGAGAAGACCACAGTCTTCTTCCCTCGTTGTCTCTCCATCTCTGAAGCTGGAGCTGGAGCTGAAGCTTTTCCATTTCAGTTAAGAACAAGTCCGTCGCCATCATCCATCATTCCAAAGAGATCTCCGAGAAGAACCCACACACACATTAGGTTTGCGAACAGTTTTATGACACACAATGCGTTGGAAAACTGAGATTTGTATTTAGATAAGAAGATACGAGATAGGATATATTAGATACTAGGCAGTAGGTACTAGATAATATGTAGTAGATTCCATATACTAGGTAGCAGATACTAGATATTATATATTAGGTGCTAGATAGAAGATACTAGATACAGATACTAGGTACTAGAAACATTTACTAGATGCTTCATTTTTGATACTAGCTACTAGATTAGATGCAGATACTAGGTACAGATACTTGGTACTAAATTATTGATACCAGGCACTAGATACTAGCTACAAGTTACTATATACTGGGTTCTATATGGTAGGTACTAGATGCAGGTACTAGTTTATAGATACAGATTTTAGGTACACATACAGATAATAGGTACAGATACAAATACTAGGTACAACTACAAATACAAGGTACATGTGAAAATTTTAGGTAAGTACAAATACTATGTACAGGTACAAAAATAGGTACGTACAAATAATAGGTCCGGGTACTACTACTAGGTACAGGTACAGATACTATGTACAGGTACACATACTATTTACATGTACAAATATTAGGTACTTACAAGTACTAGGTACTGGTACAAAAATAGGTACGTTCAAATATGTAGGTATAGGCAGAAATACTACGTAGAGGTACACATACTAGGCAGATACAATTACTAGGTAGAGATACAGATACTTGCTACAAATACTGATAATAAATACTAAATACTAGGTACTTGATACTAGATAAAGATTTATTAGGTTGTATACAAAATATAATAGTTCCAGATAAAGATGCAGGTACAGATACTTAAGAGACCTCTGGCATAAGATATACTATAAAAGCCGTTCAAATAAAGCTATAAACCAATTTCCTGCTATTAAAATATAGAAATGCTTAATTATAACCCCTTTAAGATTCATTCCCCGCCTTTTTTATGAATATTATTCCAATTAAGCTCAGTTTCGGGTCGTAAAGCATACTTTGGACCTGGGCATATGGAGCAATTAATTCAACGAAAGAGATAGGAGCTAAGAGAGAGGGAGGGAGAGCTGCGACTGCATTTCAGGGTCATGCGAGATAGTCCCAAAATGGAGCCAGAAAGAAATCTTCTCATGCGTGCCACACGAGCAGACATTTCACCGAAGAAATGCCACAAGCTAACACACATACGCACACTGTCACACTTTGGAAAAATGTGTGTGTGTGTGTGTGTGCGATGCCAATTGAGGAGTAGCTGCATGCAACACACACTCACTCTGTGTGTAGTATTTGTAGTAGACACATAAACAAGAGTCCCCTTGCCGCATGCCACATTGCCACATGGGCCAACACATCATCAGCAGAAGGAGAAACAACAGCAGGCGGCTGCAAGTTCAGGCAAAAAAAAAAAAATCGCCAGAATCTAATCAATCTGGAAATACCCTACACGGAGAAGGAAAACTTAAGGGAATTTTTTAATTAAATTGAAAAATAATTATTATTTATATAGGATAAGATATCACACATCATAAGCCTACTTTCTTTTCTGTTTAGTTACCTAAAGCTACCTCAGATAGATTCTTTTTATTATCCCAAATATCTCTCTCATAAAATGTATCTTTAACAAATCTACCCCAAAAACACCGGAAGATGAGTCTTCTCCTGGCGTCTTCTGCAGGTCTTTTGGTTTGCTTCGCTTGGGTTTGGTTTACTTTGGCTCACTCTTGGCACTTGGGGGCAGGTTTGTTCTGAGCATCCATCTCCTCGTGTGTGTGGAGGAACCGGTAACTGAAATTGAGCTGGAAAAACAGAAGAAAAACGAGCTGTTTCTGTGGTTTAAAGTGGCGTGAAAAGACGAGCTGGAGAGAGAGAGAGAAGGGACATTTCCAGGTGTCGGCGGCATCTTTTCCTGTTCCATTCCATTCGGTTCTACTCGGTGTGTAGCGGTAACTGCAGTTGGTTTTGTGGTTTTGTGGAAATAGAACGAGAATCATGCCAGAGAGATGTTGCAGAAACAGAAATTGTGGCACATTTGTGGTATGTCTCTGGTAGGACTTTAAAATAGAGAAGAAAAGGGTGGAAATAGTTACCAAACAAAAAAAAAAAAGAAAGAAAGCTACAATTGTTTCATTCCATTCCATTTACTTTCACTCATTCCTCCGCTCTTTTATTAAGCTGAATTCCTTGTATTTGTCAGCTACCTTATTTTGTTTTATTTTGTTTATGGGGGAAATGAAGCTGGTTTTCTTTTAAAGCCGTCTGCAGTTGAATCCTGGCGCAAAAAATGGGGGCGTGGCTGGCCGCCTCCTCCACTTGACGAAAAAAATAACTGAAGAAAAAAGAAGCGAAGCGATTTGAAGGCAAATTGCCAAAAAGCTTTTTGCTGCTGTGGCTTCAGCTGCATTTCGGACTACGGCTTCAGCTCGGGCTTTGGCTTCAAGTGCAGGGAAAGAGATAGAAAGAGAGTGAAAGAGAGGNAAAGCCCAGGGCCTGTCACCGCTCCGTTTGGAAAATCGGGTGAAAAAAACCCCACCCCCGTTTATGCAAATGCACGTGAAAATATTCAAAATATTTCCAATTTTTGCTCGCTTTTTGTCGTAGCTGCTTTCAATTTCCCAGGCCGCCCCCACCCCCTCCTGCAACCCCACTAAGCCCATCGACGTTTTTCGATTATTGCGCATACTTTCGCCCCCGTCGATGACGATGACGATATGCCGATGATGCTGATGTTTCCCTGCCTTATTTTGTGTGCGCTCGCTTTGTCTTGTATTTTTTTTGTGTTTCTGCCTTTATTTTCGGTTTCTCTGCTTTTGTTTTCGGCTCCAAATTTGTCAACGCCTGAAAAATGCAGCCGCTTTTTATCTCCGCTTCCACAGCTTCCCCAAGAGTAAGTGCAGTTCGGCAAAGGGAATGGCATCAAAAAATAAAACTAGAGGAACCCAAGTCTCTGGAATAGCTGAAACTCTGAATACCCTTGTAGGAAAGCCTGGGGAAATTATGGTAGCTTGTAGAATATATATGTATAATGACACTATACCTTATAGATTTTAGGGAAACTCTTCTTAAACAAACCTTTAAAGTTATTAGGCTTGTTTAGGTAATTAAGGGGATTAAGGCGGATTATTCCATTATTTTTAAGGTTTATACAAGCTAAAAAAGATACTAATTATAATAATTGATGTACAGAAAATGTCTTAAAAGTGTAATACCGCATTCAAAAGGGTATCGTATAACGCGACAGCAGATTATATTGACAATGCGCGGAGTTACAAACAGAAGGAGAGGGAGTCGAGCGGGGCTCCAGAGAGGAGTTATTACACTGCACCCAAAGCTGGGCCAGACGAAGGAGGGTAAAGGAGCCAGAGGAGGAGGAGAAGAGGAGCCAGAGGAGGTGGAGAAGAAGAGCCTGAGGAGGTGGAGCTGGAGGAAAAGCCAATGGAGGGGAGGGCA
>JAEIHY010016347.1:0-10278 GCA_018904565.1 Drosophila tsacasi
TGATGGAATGTCAAAAATGGGATTCCAACGGATTTTGGGTTTGGCGTATGGGGTGTTGTTTTTGAATATGTTCTTTATCATATTCAAAAAAGGTACTAAAATTACCTTTCATACAAAAAAAGAATTATGAAAATATCTCAACTGGTTCTAGAATTATGATTATTGCAACACAAAACTATCTAAGGCGCCACTGTGCGCCGGCAGCGACGTTGGCAGCGCGTTCTGCTGGATCGCGCGTATTTTTCAGCTCCAGGCGGTTTTTTTTTGTTCAATAGCAAACAACCGATCGACCACGACGCAGGTTAGTTGGTCTCCCCGTGACTACAAAGTGTGTGTGCGTGCTGTGTGTGTGTGCTAGTGTGCCAGTGTGCGTTAATTAATTAGCAAACTTGTCTTAAAATTTCCCCTAAAACAAGAGCAATCTCTTGCGGTTTTTTGATATAAAAAGGTTTGCGGTTCGTTGTCAGGAGTCGTTTAACGCGTTTTTGGCGGGTTCGTTTTCATGTATATATTTTTGTAAAAATAATCGGAGCTGCTGGAGCGCTTCCTGGTGATAAATATTAAGCTGTGACAAGTTAATGGAATATTTTCAAACACCCAAAGGAGAAACAAGAGTGCGTGTGTTTATAAATGTGGATTTTATTCAAATATTCAACTCAGTCCGCGGGGGAATGGGTTATCTCGCTCTCCCCTCAACTTTCCATTTCTCGTTATCGCCTGTCTATGGCCCAAGGCATTGCATATTCAGGCAGTATCTCCATAAAATGCGGTATTAGACACCGCCGCCACCCACTCCCACGGCGCCTGATCAGACTAGAAGAACAATTGAAAACACCTAGGCACATTGCCTGCACACATTATATTTATTTAATATTGTTGTTTATCGACTGGCGCATTATTGACTTGTAATTATGTGCATTATTTAGCATTTGCACCTGATGATAGGTAGTAGATAGCAGTGATCCCACACGGTTGCACAACCTTCAGACGGGTAATTATTGGACAAAGCCAAATTGCAATGCATCGAGAATCGAGTTTATATATATTAAATATTTATTCTGGCCAAGTTTACGGCATTCTTTCCATCTTTTGACATTCATTTAACACTTGCTCGAAAAATTTCTTCGACGGAGCATGTTTATTTTTATAAAAGTGTGCCAGTGGTTTTTGGAAAATGTTTCCACACTCTCCTATGTACGCATACATTTGTCTGCTGTTCCACTTTGGCTGCTAGACTGTGCACCGAGTTGTTGTTTTTTATACTAATTAGACGACGGCTCGTGGGCAAGTCTTATCAAAATTATCATTGAAAAATAAGTATAGCAACACACGATTGCCGGGGTCACTTCGATTCAATAAAGTGAAAATAAAGGCCTGATAAGTAAAGGCATATGGAATGTACAAATGCTAGCTAGCCCATAATTCCTGCCTCTGGGATGGATCAGGCGATTTTTGCATAAATTGATCAGTTTCTGATACCTTAAGTAACTAGAATCGAAAATATGCGGGAATATGGAATACTAAGGCCTTGTGTGGTGTTTTATCTACTTCGCAATATACTCGTACTCCCACGAACAAGAAGAAACAAAAAAAGCAAACAAGCAAACACTTTTTTCGGCTGCCTCGAAGGTCAAACATGTTGTTCCGATAAAGAAGTTGTTAGCTTGATCTTGCCAGCTCATTCTGTGAATGGACACCCAAACCCAAACCAGATTTTATATAAGCGTTTGACACATGCTTTTGATTACGAGCCCGCCGCCACTCACGGGTTAACCTATAATATGTGCTAATCAAATTTGATAAATCAATCAACCGGATGGATCGCGTGCCTCGGCGCTAAGTTAATAACTCTATTAAACGGAAATTTGGGTCTTCGATAATTGGTTGGGTTATCATGTGATCAGGAAACCGGTTGCAGACTCCGATTTTAAGATAGTCAAGTGTCTGTCTTCGCTCTGTTTGATAATTCTGATCTCGTTTGTAACCCTGTGATTTTTCACAGTCCATTGATGTCATTCAAGCCCACAGCTGGAATATTTGTGCTTGGCAAACCGTGAAACAGAAATGTGATTAACTTAGTTGCTCCTCCTCCTCCTCCTCCTGACAGGCACTTGATAAGGTGTTCTCTCCGCGCTTTGGGGTTATCAATGGGGCCCCTCGACCGTCATTGAGCAAAGTTTAGTCCCAGTTCCAAAGCGATTCGGTTCTAATTCTTTGTTGCATAATTCATAAGAGCTGACTAAGGTCTTATCGGCTCTCTGCACACACTTGGGATTATCTGCTGCAGCGAAAAAATTTATATTGCAGAGGAGAGGTTATAAATAGTCTTGCCACATCGGACCATAAATCTGCTGATCGACGGGCCCCTGGCTGAAGCCTCCGAGAGGAAAATGCTTAGCCTAGGTCAATGCCACATGGAATTTAAGCTGCTATCAGCTATCAGCGCTGACAGTTCTCTAATAAAGAGCTATTTGTTAGTAATTAACAAATCGTCTGCCCCGCAATGGGCGTATAATTGTAAAGCTTTCCACAAATAATAATGAGCAATCAAGTCTGAAGTGGCCAACCTCGTGGTGTGCTGATAAGCCCAGAGAGCCCTAATTTTAGCCGCAAATCAGGGAAATCAAGGAAACTTCATCGCACCTGACTCTGTTGTTTGTTGTTGTTGATGTTTCGGGGACGGGATCTCTTCTCATTTTTTTCGGCTACCTTAATCGCGGTTATAAACCCGTCCCATAAATTAACTAGGCCCATGCCCCGAGGTAGTCTGTGGTTGCGCAACGCAGAGCCAACACTTGCCATTTTTTGCTGATAAGCCGGATAGATAAGAGCCGCGCCACGGGAGGCGGAGGCTGCAGCCAGATCAATGGAAATTAAAGCTTCCGCCACGAGCCGTAATGAGTTTTAATTACATTTCGACTGACAATTGAAATGTGAAATGCAAACCGGGGAAAATATGACAACAGAGGGCAACCGACTAGGAGAAACCTAGCTTCTAAACAGAGTTGATTATTTAGCTTAAGGTACTAAAAGGGACTGACTTACAAATTTAATTTATCAGATCTTAAATAAAATTATTCTGCCTAATTAAAATCAATTCAAAATAAGATAAGATTTCTTAAATACAAATATTTATAAACTATACACTGCATACTTTTGGTCACCTTTCTTATTTGTTTTATATAACAAACCTATTTCTTGATACCCTTCCTTATATTTTAGTCAGAAGCTTGTTAAGCAGTGAAGGAGTCATTTCCGACCCTATAAATCATACATATTCTTGATCAGCATCAACAGCGGAGTCGATGTGGCCATGTTCAGTAAAAAAAATTTTCTTTTAAATTTGTTTAAAATTTGATCGTCAGAAAAAAGTTTTCCGAATGGAAATTATGGCATTTTTGGCTAAATTATGATCGATTTTCAAAACGATCTTAGAATAACATTTTTCTTCTTTAATTTTAATATTTTTTTTATAAATAATCTTATGAAATTTGAAGCCATCTTTGACCTAGAGTCAGAAAGAAAATTACTAATTCTTTTAATTCTTAACTATTTATTTAAAATCCAATGCAACAATCCAACAATGCATCTTTCAAGGTAGAAAATTAATGAAATTTACAGAAATTACTGTAGATAGAAAATCACCAAAAACTTTTAGGCTAAAAGGCATTCGAAAAGTATCTTAAAAAGTTATACTTCAAAAAAATATGCTACTTTTCTGGTATATTTAGCTTCCAGTCCTTAAGTAGTAAAATATTAGGGCATTAAAACATAAACACTCTTACCCTCTTGCTATATCTTTCCAACGGAGAAGGTATTTGCTATTTTTTTTGGTCTAAACGAAAAACATACATAAATTTTACGTTCTTAGTAACTATTTTTATTGTTACATTTGTATGGCCTAACATAGGAAATAAAAGTACACCCCACCCTCCCCAGGAAGCACAGCTTATATAGATATGAGTATAGTTTCCCTTTCAACGATCATTATCAGACTTTGGAATGGCCATAATAAATGCGGGGCGATGTCAAAAGTCTGACGGGCAAATCCGATTTGAGTTGGCCCAATTATGGCCAAATTAAGCCGATCGAATTAGTGTGCCGCCGCATCATCATCACTCAGGTGACGTCGCTTATCGCTTATCAGGCCTCGCCTGTTGGCCGATGACAGTGGTTGTGGTTTCTAGTTTATGGGCCCCCAACAAGCCCAACGTAAAAATCACTTCTTAAGCAGCCAAACAATAACTATCAGCACACAAAGTATGGCATATATCGCCGATTGATTAGCGGCTCTTCAGGCTAACAGGTTTTTTACGATGCGCTTCTGGCTAAACTTTTATGGCGTGGCGATAAACGAAATTCTGGCTCTTAAAAAGGGCTTTGTGAGAGATAAGGAAGCTCGTAGAGCTACAAGCTCTCGAGAGAAGCTCTATGTATAATAAAGCTAACCGATCTGGAGAACTTTCTATAGCCTCTTCTAACCAGCTCCCGATGAAGCTCTAGGTAGAAAAAGCTCGGGATTCTCTGCTAATTAACAGAGCCAACTTCCGGCGTTGAAATATATACACACATTTATTATATTGGTAAGATCTCGCCGAAAATATGGCTTTAGAACCGCCCTGTCACGTTCCGTCACTTAGCCAGGCAATGAGAATAGATTATGCCAATTAAGAGGTATCAACCGAGGAAAGTTTATGGCCAATTAGGCCCTCCGGCCATATCGATGATCGTGGCCCATGCAGCGATCCCATGAATGATACGTGATCCTTCTGGGCATGTGGAAAATATATATGGTAATAAAAAGTAAATACATATCTTAGGTGGTAATTAAATTATTAACAGTCGATGTGGAGATGCGTAACAAATCCGTGTGATTTATTTTTAACATCTTTAGTCCATCGCGTGTTTATTGTTTAGACTTTAAATACTACCTTATGCCTTCTGCCAAAACGTGTCGCTCTCTGTCAATAAGTTGGCCAAACATTCGCTCTTGGCCAAAAGCCAAAACGTTTTTCCCACCAACTGTCAGAGGGAGAGCAAGGAATTGATAAAGTAAACTAAAATAAACTAAAAAAATAAAGAAAGCCATAAGTAATTGTGAAAGCATTAAATATTAGGCAGGGTCAGTGAGAGTCAATAAAATCCTCCCCATTCGACAGGGTTCCCCTGGGTTATCGTTTCGCACTTATGCAATGCTCTAGCTTGCGCACACATTTATTTATTTATTTTTAATTTTAATTTATTGCCACAATCGCTCCAATTGTTATTGAGACATTTAACGCGAATTGCGTGCAATTTGATCGACAGCCCGTGCCGAGATTTGCCGTGATTTGTTTGCCACAACATTGCGTAGCAGCAGAAAGAGCACGCAACGCATTGCAGCAGTGCAACTTCAATTGCTGCAATTGTCAATTGCAATTGATAGCAGATCGGATCGGCCGTGGTAATTGATAGTGTCGGTCACTCTGTTATCAATCTGCCACGAGCTGCAGCTTCAATTGTAGCAGCGTAACGCACTCGCACACATGGCGACCGTGATCCATCCCTCCTATTCATGCTCTAAATAAAATTGTTAAATAATATGTTGTAAATTTAATGGGGTTTAATTAACATGTTCCCATATTTAAAGAACTGTTTTATTAGGTTTAAATATAGTATTAATAAATACTAGAGGCTTCTTCTTTATGTATCTCAAAGCCAAACAAATATTTGTGCTCTAAACGAAATTGTTTAAAATATGTTATATATTCAATGGAGTTTAATTAACATGTTCCTATATTTAAAGTACTGTTTTATTGGTCTTAAATATAATTTTAGTAAATATAAAAGGCATCTTCTTTATTTACCTTGAAGCTTAGTATTAACTGTAGTACCTATAACATTAATATTTTCATTTATTTCATAGCTAAAGAGTTTTACATATTACAAATATTATTGTATTTATTGATATGCAATATATGGAGCATTAAACATATTTTCAAAATATTATAAAGAATTATTTAAAGAACCAAGCCCTTTTTTTATCAAAAACTTCAATTATATCTATAAATTTGCTTTAAAATAATACAATCCTGTCTTGATTCAGTGATATTTCAGTTAAAATAAAAGAGATAAATGGCAAATTAATCAAATAGTAACAAATTTATTTATTAAAAATGTAATTATATTCATTGATTAATGATTAATTGATTAATGTGAACGATAATTTAATCAATGAATATAATTAAATTTTTAATTAATAATTTGTCACAATTTAATTAAAAAATTATATAATTCCTTTCTGGATTCAATGATAGCTCAGTTAAAATAATAAACAAATACTGAAATAAACAAAATAATGTAAATTTATGGGGAAATATACTAAACATTTTGTTTCCCCCTAAAATAATAATTAACAATTTTAACAATTTTCCTAGAACATTACCTTTAGAAGAGTAATACTTTAATTTATTAAATTTCATATAAAAGGACATGCAAACTCAGAATACTAGCTTAGGGAAACACCTAAAAATGTATATATATTTATAATATATATATTTCCTAGTAGTTTCACCATTTTTAATATTTTAAAGAATACCTAAGTCTTCAAGAGCATTACAACTCAATAAAAATCATTCCAACTGTTCCGCAAAATCCACAAAAAAGAGATGACCGCATATCAGAGATCACTGGCAAGTTCAAGTGGCCAGGCATCTGGTATTCCTTCTCCTACTGGATTATTATCTATATTTTATCTATATTATTTCTCACATTTTTACAATATATATTTTTTATACTGCTCCAGAGATTTATTATGGCCCAGAGAGCACAAGCAGAGACTAGGAGAGCGGCCAGCTCTCGCTTTTTAAGATGCTCATAAATTCTGGACACTTGACTTTTTTATGCTCCGCCGGCAGTAGGATTTGCTAATTTCCCCAGCTACTACATAGTGTGTGTGTGTGTTTGTGTGTTGAGACTCTCGCTCTCTCACGGATGCTAAAAATGGGCTTTTGATTTACGCAATATTATATAGATATAGATATAAATATTTGTCTTTGGCGACTCCAACGCCTCAGATTGACATTGACAGTCCCGCTGTCGCTGTGTAAATTCAGCACTCGCTCCGCGCGCCAACCGTTGGAAACAAGATTTTAAAAAATATAGCGTGATTTTTTGTTAAGATTTTAACTAAAAAGAAGTAAAGCCAGACAAGTGCCAAAATGAGCCGCGAGATTCGTGAACGGTAAATATTTTTACTTAAAAAAACGGGTCATATATAAAGAAGTACAAATTTTAAAAAGGAAATTGGCAGATATAATAAAATAAATATGGTTTAAAGAAATATAAATTCTTTAAGGAATATGAACAGAAAAGAATTATATCTATTTTAATATAAAAAAAAATATATTCTTAAATGAATATGAACTGAAAAGATATATGTATGTCTATATAAGTATAAAGAAATATAAATTCTTAAAGAAGTATGAACAAAAAGAAATATGTTTATATAAATATAAAGTAATACAAATTCGGAACGGAATATGAAAAAATATAAATATGTCTATATGAACATAAAGAAATATAAATACCTAAAGGAATATGGAATATGGATATTAAAGAACATGCCTCTTAAAAGTCTTTACAAACTTAAAGTGATTTTTAAAATGAGTAAGGATATGCTAAAAGTCTCAAGTAAAAACAATTCTTAAAATAAAATTAAGGGAAAATCTTTATACAAAAATATAAAAGATAAATTCCTCATATTCCTAAGATAATAATAACTCTTAATATAATATCAACAGTAAACTAAATATATCCAAACAAATAAGGATATAACAATTTTCAAAGAATATGGCTAGAAATAAAATTCAAAAACTGTTCAGAACATTTAAGAGACTCTTGAAAATATTGAAAAACTAGGAGTGATTTTTGAAATGAAATACAGTGGCTGAGGATTACAATTAGATGATTTTTTTGAAAATAATTTGAAGAAATAAATTGATATCTAAAGATATATTGGTTGGTTGTCCTATACAATTTATAAAATTATAGTTTTGTGGTTTCTTAAATAACAAAACACATCTCTTACAATATACTCTAAGCTATATATATAAAATCCAATTAGTTTTTATATTCCTAGAGTCCCCAAGAGTCTCCCAAAAGTATGTGAACTGATCACAACTCAAAAACACAGATAAACTCAATACAAATGGATTAAGTTGTTGAGTTTCTTTATTTTTGGTGTCTACCTCGAGTGGTTGTCCTCCCAACCGATAAGAGTAACAAAGATTGGTCTATTGTTTTATGGCCATGCTTTGATTTCGCCTTTTTTCGGCAATTTATCTATGAACTTCAACGATTGACAGCTGAAAAGGCAATCGAAAGAGCTGCTGTTAAATATAGTAGGCTATAGCTTCATGTGGGGCACACACGCTCCGTGCTAATCTGGATTCAGTCGCCTTGTGACAATGTCAATGTGCGCATCGTGAATTCGTGTTTTCGATAACAAAAATCAAGTTATATTGAAGTGGGAAAAATCGATGTCATGTCAACGAACCGCGAACAGCAGCAGGAGGAGCAGCAGCAGGGGATGGCAGTGGATCTCCGGAGGGTGGAAAGTAGTTCAGATATTATACAAACAAGGAGTTCAGAAGAACCACTGCCTCAAGGAGAACCAACGAAAAGGTCTGGCAGGAAACTACAACTAGATAAAGAAATAGTTCTAGTATATAGTATAGCTGCTAATTGTAAACGCATGTTGCTTGTGGGCAAGATTAAAATATAATTAAAAGGCTTAGGGAAACGATACAATAGTCAGAGATATGATATGATTGATGGTGAACTGGCTCGAGAGCGAGTACCCAACGCAAGGGGGTTGGTTTTTTTATTTGGCTCTTTGGTTTTTGCCTTTTTTGTAACCATTTCCCTGCGACCCCTTTCAGTTGCTGTAAGGTATTCAAAATGAAGGGATCGACGCTGGACAAAATCTCTGCCTTCCTGGGCGAACTCATCGGCACCGGCATCCTGGTCTTCCTCGGCTGCATGGGCTGCGTGAAGACGGACTTGTTTGCCAACAATCATCTCCAGATCGTCCTCAACTTTGGCTTTGCTGTCCTGATTGCCATCCAGTGCTTTGGCTGTGTTTCCGGTGCCCATCTGAATCCTGCCGTGACAGTGGCTGCCTACATCTACGACATGGTCACACTTCGCATGGCCTTTGCCTATTTTGTGGCCCAGCTGCTGGGCGCCTTTATTGGCTATGGTCTGCTGAAGGTGCTGCTGCCCGTGGAGACCATTAACACGGGCGCGGGTCTGTGTGTGACCCTGCCCCATGCCACTGTCACGGATGCCCAGGGCTTCGGCATTGAGTTCGTGATCACCTCCATCCTGGTCATCGTCTGCTGCGGCGTCTGGGATCCCCGCAATGCCAAGTTCCATGACTCGGTGGCCATTCGCTTTGGTCTGGCCATTGCCTGTCTGGCCTGTGCTGCTGTAAGTCCTGGGGAAACTCAAGGATCTCCGTTAGTCTGGACTTATCTGGATTTTGTAATCTAAAACTTCCCTTTCTTTTAGGGTCCCTTCACTGGCGCCAGCATGAACCCGGCCAGGTCCTTTGCCCCCGCCCTGTGGAACAACCATTTCGACAAGAACTGGATCTACTGGCTGGCTCCCTTGAGCTCCGCCGCCCTCACCGCCTACGCCTACAAGATCGTCTTCCGTCGCGAGGTGGTCGAGGCGGAGATCACCTCCAATGAGAAGCTGCGCCACCTGGAGGATGTCCAGCTGTCGTAGACGCCAAAGACACACACACACACACTGCTGTAGGAGCAAAAAGGAGGAAAGCCTTAACTAATTTACTTCTAATCTAAGATGCCGAATTTTATTTTAATGCATTCATTGTACGCTATTTTACTGGGGCTTTGCCGGGAGTTTATTTGCTGCAGGAGCGCAAGGCAACTTAAAATTTCTTGGTTTAAGCCCCGGTTGCCTTCAATTATAATAAAGAACATCGAGATTTTTAAAATATTCGAAACAAATGGGGTTTTTAATTCATAAAAAAATTCTTTAAGAAAAAAATATACATTTTTATTGGTAAGAATATAAAGTTAATGAAAATGCATATTTTCAATTGGGAATAGTATAAAGTTGATGGCCTGCCCAATGTTTCGAATTGAATTTGAATCTCATTGAATGCAGAAAAAAAGTTTTTCATTTTTCAAAACTAAGTTTGCTGATTTATTAAGCTAGGTACTAACATAAGATAAATTGGCTTTAAGAAAGTTCCGAGCGAAATTGCAC
>JAEIHY010016350.1:0-29995 GCA_018904565.1 Drosophila tsacasi
TATTAGCTGACCCATCTTCATCTGCCACGCCCCTGCCGTACAACCCGACATCCATCCTCCCATGGCATCATCCCCTCCCATCCGTCCGCCGCCCACTCATAATCCCGTGTAAAATTGTTTTCAAGCAGCTGAGTGCATTTCATGTTGTCTTGTGCCGCTGTAGGGCAGGTCCTCATGCCGCTCCGTTCCTCCCCCCTCCATCTCTCCTCATTTGTTGGCCCTGCTCCCAAATACACAAACAAGAAGAGAGTGGGGGAGAAGAAAATATAAGAATGCAGGATGTGTGCACCACCAGTACAGTGAAATAATTTCAATCATGGCACAGTAATTCCCCAGCACACTTGCCGGGACCTTTGGGCCCTTAAAGCCCAGCGCTGAAGAAAACCACTTGCATTGCGCCCCCTTCCATATAATTGCCAGAGTGCAGGTGCTCGAGAAGATGAACAGCGGAAGCGGACTATATTTATATATATTCTGGAGTGCCCATAGTTAAGTAGGTTTGCATTCATGTACATAAGGCATAAAAGAAGTAATATAGTAAGCCTGAAAAGCCCAGAGTTTAATTAAACTAACTTACAGAAAGAGATGAGATTCCAATTGAATAATTTTACATACAAATATAAAATGGAAGCCAAATAGATTCTATTTAAAAATGTGTAGCTCAGGTTTCAAAGTTTTAAGAACCCTGTTAGGAAAATAATTATTTTAGCCTTAACATCCCATCTGAAGCTGGTAAGACCCTTGTTTGACTTAATAACTCCGCTGTAGTGGCAAGGGCCCATTGCTAATTTGCTATATTGAGTGCACACAAACTTATTTCCACTAAATAAATTTTAATTTGCTTTAAGAAAAGCACGGGGCTGTTCATGCATGCTCAAATTTTACCGACAACCACAAAAAAGGACCAAGAGAGCAGCAGGCAAGCAGCAAGCGGGCAAACAGGATATGCAGGATATGCCAACACTCGCTATTTATGAGTTAATCAACCATGAACTTTAAAGCCCTCGCTCTGAAATGCAAAAAGGACACCAAAGCCACGAACACTAACCGCACTCCAGACCCAATAATGAATTTGCATTTTCTACAGCTTCTAGGGGCGTTTTCCGGCGCACACACAGAACCTAATACAGAACCACCAACGAAACAGAGAAAAACAAATGAAAACCAATTAAAATTTTATGATTATGCAGTTTGCATAGAAGCTACATTTTCAACGCTTCAATGGCGCCACAAAAACACAAAGTTATAAGCAAGGTTTTTGTCTGATTGTAATGAATTCGAGTTCTTTGTGAAAACTGTCCACGGCGAATTTTCAATTTTCAATTGTGTGTTTAATTCCGCATGTAATAAATTATTTATTTGCCAATTTCTTGCATAATGATTAAAGCAATTCTACACAAGGAAAAATATGATTTTTATGCTGTTATATTTGTTTTTTTTTTTTGGAAGTCAGAATGCTCAACAATTTGAGAATGAAATAATTAATTAATAGAAAAAAGTCTAAGAATTTTTGTTTATACTTGTATTGTAGAAAAGTTGGACTTTAATTTTAAAGTTAAATACAAATTAAAGTCGAAATTTAAAGTTATTTCAATTGGCATTTGCTTTTATATTATACAAGCTGTACTTATACATTTGTAGTTAACCTTGGCTTATTCTCGAGTTTAAGATAAACCTCTCAGGAGGCACAGCGATTCCTATAGTACATTCTGATTTATATTTGTTTCTTGAGCAGTTGTTTTCTCAGTGAGAGCTGCGTGAAAGGAATACCTCGGCAGAAACCAAAGGAGGAAGCGACTCGGAGACAAACAGGAAATCAAACGCAAACCGCAGCTGAAAGCCAATACCGATCCGCGGAAATACCCAAGATAAAGACGGACAGTGGCAGCCTGGCTGGGAGTACGAGAATGCGGGCAAAGTAACTGGTGACTGCTGACTGTTGACTGGCGACTGTTGACTGCTGGCTGGTGGCTGGTGATGCTGGGATGCTGGGTGGATGACAGGCAGATTACGTTTCCGTTGCCGCTGACAACCGAAGCCGAAACCGGAAGCCAATGAGCTTCGTATAAATGTATTTACAATACAAAGTGAAAATAAAGTCCTGCCTTCTGACTTGTAAAGTATGCCACTTACACAAACACTTCGTCACACACTTGGACGAAAAATTGCAAATTAGCAATTGGCCATGTGAAAGTGAAATGAACGGAAACGTGGCCTGAAATGGACCGAAAAGGGACCAAGGCGCAGGGCTAAGTAAACAGAACGACGCAAAAAGAGTTCCAAGAAAAGGGATGAAGGTCGAGTATAAATGCGGTCATCAATTAGGGGGCGGGACAGATCGATGCTTGCCTGTGAGGGGCAATTTATACACATCTAAGTGCGGTTTTTCCTCGCCAAGGCTCACTGGTGCCCCCGTCCAAATACTCTTAAAAGGGTATTTGCAGTTCGCTCAGCTTCCTTTCGCCTGCTGCCCTGGACTTAAGGCCAATTTAAAGTGCAGCCTTAGAGTGGGCAGGCCACATTTGAGGTCCTGCCATATGTGTGGCCAGAACCAGCGGCCAACAAGCGGAGCTTTGGCCCCTGGAATTCAAAATGTTATTCACAGCAACCTCAAGTTAATACTAGCATTTAGGTGGTTCCGATAGATAACAGTTTTATATTTATTTATATATATACAAATTTTTAATTTTAATTTTAAGCAAAGCAGAATCTTTTTTCTTAAGTATATTCGATTTCTTCATCCACGAATTAATATTAAAGTATTTTAATATCTTTATTTTAATCAAAATAAAATCGATTCCCTCTCGATACACCCTATCCCACGCACAAATACACACCACACCACCCAGACGAGCATAGTTGTGTGCATGTCAATGTGGCTGAGTGTAGGAAATGAGTTTCAAAGTGCTTAAAAGTGGCTGCTGGTGTTTGGCTTTCAGTCCGCTGGCCTGGAGTGTCAGCGTTGCGCTACATTAGATTAAACAGCTTAAGAAGTCAGCCAGTAATGCTAAGACACACATACACACACACGCACACAACCACAGGCTAAATTCATGGGCTAAGCTGTCAACGTGGCGTATGAGCAATGTCGCCTTTCGCTTTCCGCCTCGCCATGGCTTGGCTTGGCTTGGCCTGGCTTCGGCTCGGATGCTGATGCGGTCTTCTTGTGCGATGTGGCAGAAAAATTAGTGACCCTGAATTAAATTGCCATTATTTTCAACTCACTCGAAAAGATGCGCAAAGCACACACCCAGACGCAGACTCGCACGCTTCGAGAGTATTTGAACGGCTGCTGAAAAGCGGATTTAATATGAAAATTCCGCATTACGAGTTGTTTGTCGTTTCACTTTGTGTACTGCAAATACATATGCACAAGCAATTGCCCCGCGTGTGTGAGTGAGTGTGTGTGCGATTGAAATTCAATTACTTGTGTCCCTTTTTGCTGCCGCCCATAAAAAATAAAAAAAGAAACGAAAAAGCCAAGCGAAACTTTTTCGCCCACAAAAAGAGACAAAAAAAACTCGTCATATTCAGCGAGCTGGCGAGCGTGTGTGTGAGCCTTATATCTGGTGGATGTCATCTGGATATAGCTACAACTACGGCAGCATAACTTTGAACAACTGTCAGCCGGGTTCAGGGGTCAGGGCCGGGACCGGGCCGTACGAACATGCCCTTTGAGGTTGGTTAACTGTCTCCTCTGCGGGGTCCGAGTTTTATCGCAGCCGTGTGTCAGTCCTTTCGGGCTCGAGAGTGCGTGTAGCTTAGGCAGAGGCAACCGAAAAATACAAAATACCATCAGGAAGAGGGCACCAGGACGAAATCGAGAGGCATTCTCGACATGACACACAAAGTTATGGCCCCATAAATCAAACTTTTGTCTTGCAGGTGGCAAGAGCTCACTCACCCCAGGGCTATTGAGTGTTTGGGAGCTGCATCAAATGAGTTTATTATGCCACATCAAAGGCCATTTCATTTACATTTCGTGCCGACAATGATTAAATAAATTCAATTAGTGTGCCAGCAACTTGTCATTACAAAAACAACCAGAAAATACAAATTCAAATTTGAGTCTTACCGAGTTATTGCTGCCCAGTTTAAATAATAAACTAAATTCAATCACAGTGTAAATCGAATTATTTATTACCTTGAAAAAAAAAAACGAGACTCTTAAAAACACAATAAGGATCATTATATTAACAGCAGTTATTTTATAAAAATCATTTAATAAATTAAATTTGAGCTGAGCTTCAAGGGCTCTTTGGCAAAACTGTTTAGCAATTAATTATGTATGATTGATGGCACTTTGGACTCAAGCGTTTCAATCCAAAGCAATATTTTGCATATTACTAAGAGAGTTATATTCAGACCAAGCGAATAAAATTAATGAGCCGCAAATGCAAATTGAGGGAATAAATCCACCAAATGATATTTAAAACACGTGGCTTTATCCCTCCTGCGCATCATATTTTTTGTTTTCAATTTTATTGCCTTTGTTGTACCTTTTACGTCAATTGGAATGCCATACATTTCAATGATTACGACGCGCAAATATTCAATCAACTGTTTGTCTGTTCGGTCTATGTCCTCATGCCCCACATGCCGCACCAAGCACCCCTTAACCATTTACCCCCCGAACCACCTGCCCCTCTTTAATATCCGACACCCCTGTATCTGGTGTTTGTTATGGACTTGTTTGTGGGTTCGCGAGTCTCGCTGGTTCATCTGCCGGCAATCGAACAATTTCAGCATTTTTTCACGTTTATTATTTTAAATAATCGATTTTTTTGGCCGCACATATAAATGCGTTTATGTGTACAGCGAGAAATAAGCTTTGAAAATGTATTCTACATGTAACAAGATTACTTTATCCCAGGTGTAAGAATAAAATCTACTACTTTTCTGCTAGTTAAGACACAATTAGATTCAGTGCTAATAAATTATTTTAACTTTAACTTTAATTTGAGATAATTTGATTGAGGCTTTCGTTATCGCAGAGTTTTCTTCATCAATATAAATATATGTGTATGTTTTTTCCAGCGCATGAGTATTTGTGCGTGATGGCAGGAGGATATATATTTTATGGCCGCCAGCTAAGGACACTCATTATGCGGTTCGGCCAGTAATAATACTGTGAATAAGAAACAAGAGCTTCTATAAAGTTGCCGGGCTAAGCCGACGCCGAAATACCCTGCCAATGTAAGCTCTTGTGAAATATATGGCCGCGTATTAAGAAAATTATCTGCGGGCACATGGTTCCGTTTGACGCTAATAGTTTCCAATTAGTGAGCGGATGCAGTGTATCGCCATTGTAGAGTACACAAATCTAGAGCAATTTGTTTGTGGCCACTAAATTGGCCAATTCCCCGCCCCTACCCTTCGAGGAGGGTATGAAACGTGTATGTGTTTCAGCTCATGTGTGTGTGCTTGTCTGTGTGAGGCGTCACAGCTGTGGTTCATAAATAAAAATAAATACATCGCTTGATTTATATGGCCCTAATGAGCTCAGCGCACAGTTCAAGCGACTTTGGGCCCCGGCAAAGCCCGAAAACCGAAAAGAGGCGAACCACCAAAATAAATAAATAAAATCCGCAAGCACATCATGTAAATGCTGTGCAAATAAAAAGATACATTCGCTGGCTAACAAAAGGGAGGGCATAAAAGATGGCTATGCAGTTGGGAAAGTCGCAATGTTGCCTACTTTTCGGTTGCTTAGCCGCCAGGCAGAGGCCATTTATTTGTTACGTGCGACACACACACAAACACATTTACACTTAACGGAAAAATTATGTCTTAAGCTCTGATGTTTAATTTATTTTTCAATTTAATTGATTAGCATAACCAGGCAAGCTCTTGACTTAATCTTATTTTCAGGGAAGTGTGAATACTTTTCACATATAAAATGTAAAAATTACAAGGTTATATATTTATTTAAAATATTTGAAATGTGCGTTAAGTAATATAATTTATAAAGATTATCCCACAAATTTCCTGTCGCAGTTAAAGTAAATATAAAACCATGAACTATAGATATTAATTAAAGGCAAAATAAACTTACGAGGTAAAAACCTAATTATATAAATCATTCTCTCAAGCATAGAGTTTAGAGACAGTTCATAGTCTTATTTCCAGGATTTTTTCCTCTGCGCTCATGCACTCACTCCCCCCAGGTCCTCTATATTCTCTCAATTTAGTTTATCGTGCCCTACGTTTGATTTGCTTTCAGTGCGTGGCCATCATCATCAGCATTAGGCATGATTGTTGTTGTTATTAGACAAATATATATACTATATGTGTGTGCAGGGAGATAGCTGGAAGGCGTGCAACTGTTTCTGGCATAATGACGCTAATTTTGTATGGTCCGGTAACGGTAAGGTTACCCTGTGCTGGGCCCTGCCTTCGCCATCCAGCTACCGTAACTTATGAGGCAAATTTTTCAGGTCCTTGCCGTCGTCATGGCCTAATGTCAGGTGATTTGACAATGGCATTTATTAATTAAAACATGTGTCGCACGCACGAGCGCACACAGACAGGAGATCAGGCCAGACGCCATTGATTGGTCCTTGCCCAACAGGGATAATGCCGAGCAGGCAAAGGATGATGTCGAGGCAAATGGCAGGGAGGCAAGTGGCCAGAATAGAAGCAGCCAGGACATGGGGCAATAATACACTCCTGTGAGAAGCCGGGCAGCCAGCAAGGCAATCGGGGGACTCTGAAAATCTCATGTCAATCTAAATTTCCGAATATTCCAAATGGAAATCATCCAACAGAAGTACATCCATAGTTGTGTTAGAATGAGAAGATTTAAGAGTTTAAAGGTCCATGTATAAATATGGAGTTCACTATTCGAATATAAAAATTATATTAAAATCATTTAATGGAACCTTGTAGAAACTGCCAAATTCAATTATTTAAATTTATTTCAATTTTTCTGAATGAAAACCTCAACTTTTAATCTGTTGCAATTCCCACATATCGAGTGATTAATCTCCACTTAATTCAGATAATCAAATAAACATTTTAAGTCACCTTTAATCGGAAATGATGTAGCTCTCAAAGTAGTAATTGAGGCTTTTCAATTGAATGATTTACAAATAATTTCAGCATATCACTCGGCAATCCTCTTCGGCACCCAATGGCAACTCTGAAAGGGACGAAAAGGAGGCGCCGTGGGCACGGGACTGGGACCGGGGCAGGGACAGAGGCTGAGGTAGGGACAGGGACAGTAGAGGCCAGAGGCAATGGGACAGAGCACAGCAAATGAAGTCACGTACGTGCGATTTTTCTTCTGCTTTGGGGCACATATTAAAATACGTGCGTCTCGCATTTACTATAACTTTTACACACACACCACTCACACAATACACACACCCACACCCGGGCACACACATGCACATTAATGGCGGCATGATGAGGCAGCTAAGTTTGCGTGTTTGTTGCTGCTGTTTTCCTCACTCACAAAAGGGCTACAAATGGCTTAGGCTCTTCCTCGGCCTTCCCCGCCTCCGCTCGCTTTGGTTTTTTGGGTTTTTATTTTTTGTTTTTATGTGCTCCGGCGTGCGTGTATGTATATTTGTTTCAATTTCAATGACTGCAAACAACATTTGCACTTAGTAAATAAAATATAGCAAGCGCAGGAGTCGGCACTCCGTTGCTTTCGGGTTTCAGTTCGTTTAAAGTTGGCCACACTCCGCATAATATTTTTTTTTGTGAAGCTTCCTTGTGCCCCTTTTCCCTTGTTGGCGGCTGGCCAGCGTTCAGTGCCGAGATCCAGATCCCAGTCCCAGATCCCGAGCTGCTCATTTGCATTTTGGCTGCTGCAGCAGGCCAACATAAAAGTGGGAAATGGGCCAATGAACTGACAAACAAAAGGCCCGAAAAGGGAAGGCCTGCTCTACTTTCCGCACATATTTGCGACCAATGCAATCGGAAACCAACACAGAGGGCGAAGCACTTGGACAAAACACCGGGCAATGACACACCCAGCATTGATCCTTGTTGCGGATCATCACGGGAAATAAAACAGTACATAGAGATACTTAAGAATTTCGTCTTATGAAATAACAAGTTTATATTTGTATTAAAAGTACATTACATATAGATGGAATAGTTTTATAATGACTTTTATGATTTTTCGTCTAAAAATATTGAAATATCTAGTTCAATGCTTATCAAACTTTTGCCGATCCGCTTGTTGTTTCTATTGGACGGGGCTGCAGCCACCTGTCTGCCTAAGGACCCTGAAAACAAGAGCTGTTTCTGAGGCAGAGACTCTTCTTGTTCGTTCTGCATCAGCGTCTGTACTGACTGCTCCTTTCTTTGTTGCTGGATGAATTGTGGTGACACCTGGAAGCCCGCTGGAGTTTCCTTTGGCTTTTGTTGCTCCACAGTTTGCGATGCAGCACTAGAGGTCTTTCTAGGAGCAACTTGCTCTGGCTGTGTAAACTTTGAGACCATATCGCATCCCACTTGAACAGCTTCATCCACCAGCTTCTCATTCTGATTCTCCTTGTCCTCTACAGTTTGCGATGCAGCACTAGAGGTCTTTCTAGGAGCAACTTGCTCTGGCTGTGTATACTTTGAGACCATATCGCATCCCACTTGAACAGCTTCATCCACCATCTGGATGTCGAGCTTCTCATTCTGATTCTCCTTGTCCTCGTTGTATAGATCCTGGTCCATATAGAATGCTGCTTTGCCTGCCTGACCCACAGTCTGGACTTCAGGGTTCTCAGCCTGCTCCTTATTCTGATCCTGCTCATCTTCCAAGGTTATGTCCCGATTTAAAGAAACCATATCGCATGGTACTTGAACTGCTTGATAGACCAGCTGGACTTCAGGTTCCGTAATCTGCTCCGTATTCTGATCCCACTCGTTTTCCCCTTGGTATAAGTTAACCATATTGCATGATACCTGAACTGCTTGATTTCCCATCTGGATCTCTGAGTTGTCAAGCTGCTCCCTATTCTGATCCTTTTCCCCCAAGTGGCCTAGATCCTGGTATGCTAAAATATCGTTGTGCACATAGTATTTCTTCGAACCCAGGGCGGCTAGGACGAACGTCTGACTGAACCGCCTCATGGGTTGGCCATCGTTGGACAGCCCCCCGCTCACTTGCACCACCACACCGCCACCCGGTGAGGCCTGGGCATCAACACTGGTGATATTCGTTTGGCACTCCTTAAAGTCCAGCTGCTGGATAAGGCTGTGTATCTCCCGTTGGCCCACCACCAGTTGGGAGTCCCCGTGGGTGTACGTGGAGTAGTTGTTGTAAAAACGGTGCAAATGGTTCGGAGCCTTGTTCAGCAACGTGTAGTACTGGCGGACAAACTCGTTTCCCACTGTCTGCGGAGAAAGCTGCTGAGATGGGTTCGCATCCATGATGAGTTCCCGTCTCTGGCTCTTCTAGGACTACTGCAGTTCTCGCCTAGGTAACGAACGTATCGAATGTATAAAATTTTAGTGCTGATTTGGAAGAACTCTGTGTACGAACGAATACAAATAGGAAATAATTTTATGGACTTTCAAGATTTTACATAATGACAGAAGAAGAAAACTAAGTTGGTTCCAGTTTGCTTTCTATTCAAGATTTTTTTGTTAACCAAAAAACAACCAGCACTGGTGGAACAAGCCAACAAATATATTCTATTCCCTGGCCCCCTTTTCGGACTGAGTCATGTAGTACTGCTAACTGTGACGCCGGGACTGTGGCCGAGCCATTGTTGACTTGATTTGTATGCGCCTTGGCTTGGTGCACTGGCCACGTTGGTCTCAGTCTCCACCCGAGCACTTGAGATTCCCTCATGCCGGAAACTTTATTGAATTTCCTGCTGCATGCAAAGCAACGGCTTTGGAGCTCCGAGTGGAGTGTGGAGATGTGCCCAAGGAACAGGCAAGAACCATTTGGCAGGCGAGATACTGGCCACTCTTCCCCCGCCCCAAAAGTGCAGACAGAGGTCGGACCTTGAAATTAATACAGATCGATGATCAATGATAACAAAATTTCCATCCATGTGTATTTGTTGGGTTGGTTATATATTCCTTTAGATGGGAGAGGAGAGCTGCTGAAAGATAATTCCCTGGAGTGAAATATAGAATATTTTCCATGCAGTACAGAAGAGTTTAAATACAACAAACTTATTAAATACATTTCATTTAGTATACTTTTAGTACTTTCATATATAATATATTTATTATTAGCAATAAAATACAGGAAGAAGAAAAATTGTTTCATTATAAACAAATTCCACTTCAGGAAGTTCAACTGTTCCATTTCATTTTCCGTTTGTTTTTCCTTTTTTTTTTAGGTTGTGGAAAATATATCAGCCCCCATTTATCTGGCCCCGGCACCGGCAACTGTTCTACGTGCGTGTTCATGTGTGCAGAACGGGGAGGGGAGATCCGCCGCAGGAAGCGGAAGGTGGCAAGTGCCCCTGATCCTGTCCCAGGCCCATTCCTCCGATCCTGATGAGGGTTAATTTGCCAACGGCTCAACAATTCATCAGCCAGGCCAATTAACTAAGCGCGACCCATTTCCCCAGCGAGGCGGCGGCGCCACTTGGCGGGTGTTATAAATTTAAATTTAAAGGCCAAACAAGGCCGCGTGCCAAGTGCTTTATCGTTGGCCTAGCAGATTCCCCTGGAAAATTAAGAAAAACTGCCTGCTCCCCAGCACTAAATCCGAAGTGGAGGGCTGAGACAGGATCTGGGATGGCCGGAATATCGCCAGGATGTCCAGGTACTTGGACGGCCAACTACATACTTGTATTTGGACCGACTTCACTCCGACAGCGTTTGCACTTTATCCTTGTCAGCTGTTATCGTTTGTTGCTGCTCGTCTCTTCGCTCCCGACTTCCACCTCCTCGGCAAAGGACGCGTTCGGTTTGAGAAATTGCCGCACAAAAGTCAACGTGTAACGAGAAAATAATAAATGCCATTAATACGGCAGGCGGGACGGCGGACTAGACAGAAGGATGATGGGCCCAGAAAGGGAAAGCGTGCCAGATGAAAACGAATGGAGTATGAAATTGAAAGCCAAGGAGCATAGTTTAAAAACATCATAGAATAAAGTAAACCGACGTATTAAATACTCCTTTAAGAATGTGTAGAAGGAATTTCGTCTAACATAAGAATAATTCTTCACAGAAATATTATTGAAGAATATGTAGATTAAGAATTTATTTAAATAGTTTACCACTATCGCAATATAATTAAAATTTTAAAGCATCATTGATAGGCATAATTCATGCAATTTTCGCCAATAATATATGTAGTTATAAATATTTATAACAATATATTTAAATTATTACAGCAACCCAAATCTAAAAGGTAATTTTAAAGTGCATTTTGCCAAATCAAGGAACAAACAGAAAGTCTTTTCCGCAAAACCTTAAGGCGTCTTATATCAGATCGAGGGATTTACAAGCTGAGTATAACCCAAAACTCATTTTGGCAAATGACTTTCACTCGGCTTCGCAGGCAATTTAAAGAAAATGTGAGCCTTGAAATAAATGATTTCCATTTGATATGCCAGAATTATGTTTTGATCAATTACGGGCGAGCCTTCAGCCACGGATGTATTATATGTATGGTTGGGTGTTTGAGACCAGGTGGCGATTGTCACGCAATGGCAGCTGGCCTAAAGGTTGCAAAGGTTCCTTACTTTTATTGACAAACTCGACGAGAATTTGTGCGAAAAGTGCGTGCGCGACTTGGCCAGGATATCCCTTATCCTTTGAGTGTTCTTCCTTTCTTTTTTCTCTCTTTTGAGAACACACAAAAAAGAGGGCCTGCATGTGAGTGTGTGTGCGAGTGTGGTTTTGGGTAGGGCGTGGCCCAGGACACGGCATTTTTTGCCATAGTTGTTGCTTGTGTCTTTTGTTTCCACCTCGTGCCACTTGACATTGCTTGCGGTTTGTTAGCGGTCCAGGCAAATTCCAGTGTGCAACAATCTCGTACGGAAAATTTTGTTATTCAAAACACGACGGATTACCGTTCATTCCGCTTACCCGCACACACACACATACAACAACGCTCTTCGAAGAACACAGAAAGAAATTAAGGAAAATTTAATATTAGATATGTATTTCATTGACCGTTGACAGAGAAGTCTTTCTTTTAATTTTTTAAAACGATCAAATGTAAATTGTAATTATCTGCAATTATATCCTAATGAGTCGGAACCTCTTAAATATCCAAATAATTTTTAAGTTACTAAGAACTTAACTATTTAAATGAAATAAGATAATTCTGTAGGTTAATCTCTACACTTTCATCGCAGAAAATAATAGCTTGTTACATATTTTATAGTCAATAATGGTTCACCTTTATTAAATTTGTTTTTTTTTTTTTAGTTTATTCCCAACCCTGTCAGATCCGACAGTTTCCGAACTTTTTGTTCAGTGTAGTTACACGCATGCCTATGTAAGGACCGCAGGCGGCACCTTGCCCTGCAACTCGTGTCGCTGGCGTTGTCACACGGCGCACATTTGTTAGACACTAAGCCCGTGTATGCCTCTCTCCGGTTGGGATAAGAATGTTTATTATGTTTATCACACACACACAGGCATAAGAGGCACACAGGCACACCAAGGAGGCGCAGGACTCGCTCACACAGATAGCGGACAGGACACGACTACAAGTCAAACCGCAAGGCAACCGCACGTACAAAACTTAAAGGGCTGACGGCAAATGACAGACAACAAAACGGCAAAATGAAGCCGCTGCTTCCACTTCCATTTCCATTTCCACTTCCGCTTCCGCTCCCTGGCCCTGCAGCGGAACGGCCATTGTCTTGTGTAACTAACTTCACAATGGCGACACGCCGTGCCACGCAATTATGACCACGCCTACGACTTTTCGCATTTTTCAGTTCGCCCGAGTTTTTATTTCGCTTTATTAAATGCTTCAGGTAGCTACTTAAACACGTTTTCGATTAGAGCAGCTGTTGTCATTACTCAAAGTCGCGGCGGGGAGAGCGGAACGGAACGTCTGTCTTTTACCTGTTTTCCTTTTTTTTTACGCCCCCCACAATTTTCTTTCTTTGAAGCAACGCTTTTTTTCCTTTTTGTATTGTGTACATCTTCAATATTTTATAATAAAGCGAAATTCCAGGAAGAGAAGTACAAAAATGTGCAGCAAAAGTTGAGCCAGGGGCCGGGATTGTGGGCGGGGGGCTGGCAGACCTGGTAAGTTGCTAAGCTGGGGTTGCTGCTTACTGGAGTGTGCTGATAAGGCTTGGGATCAGCTTAAAAGAAAGGGAAATTCCAGTATTAAAATGCAAGGGGAGGCGGAAACAAAGGATATTATTTTAGTAATCAGTGGCGTCTTCTTTCGTAGAGTCAGACCAATAGTAGATGTAGAGTACAGCTGGGTAACTAGCAGGTTTTCTTATTGTTTAAACAAAAGACGGACAAAACTATGTTGCAAAGAGCTAGAAAAATGTCAAGAAAATATTCGCAGAGGAAATTCCGGTTATATATTTTCCCTTGTTTATAAACTTTTAAAAAATGACTTCAAGAATTTTAAAAATGTTGTAATTTCCAATATTAAATGTTATTTTTGGATAGGATTAGTTATCTTATATTTGTATGCCCTTGTCCGGATTATACTATTTTTCAAAATCATAAAAAATTAACAAAAATTATAATTTTAACAAATTTTTAACTCAGTATGCAAAAAAAATTTATAATAACTAAAACAGAAAAACTTTCCGACTTGAAATTTAAGATTTTTTGACTTAGTTACGGGCTCTTAAACCTTTTTTGTTAAATAAAATGTTCAATAAATATCGATTTATCGAATGTGAATGCTTCGGGCTTTCTTTGCGGCATAATAGCTCAAAGCATATCCAGATTTCACATTCAAGTCTTAACTAATTAAAATGTCTTATAATTCATACATAAATATCACTCCAAAGAACTGTACAGAGATTATATTATCCCTCTTCGATTTGGACGACCCCTGCAACTTCCACCCTCTCTGTCCGCCTTCTTCTTCGGAGTGCTTAAGCAGCTCGGCACTGTCATGGCAACCAAGTCGAGCAGTCATTGAATCCATCATGGCACCGAGGAGTATACACCTTCAAATCGGCCACAACCTGTTACTTTTAATGTTTTAAGCCATCGTCGTCGAGGAGGAGCGGTGTGGTTGTGAATGCAGGAGAGCGGAGGCGTCTTTAAAAATAAATCTGAAAGCACTTTAATGTTGTATCCTGTTATCGCTGGCAACGTGCAGCTGTCGCTATTAGCGTGCGACTTGCCGAAGCCTTCAGCCTTCGGCTCCTTTTTCTTGTCGTCCTGCGAAATGGCTGCTCCGTTGTGTTTCCTTTCATTGCTTGATGCGGCGTGTTGACAGGATATTTACAGGATTTCTATCAATATGCCGGCATTAGCACGTACGCCTGCAATGAACGTGAACGTGAGTAATGCCGCCCCGAAGCTGAGTTGCGGGGAAATTCTACAGAAAACTCGGAAATACAGACAATGCCGACCGGGGAACGGATGTCGCCATGATTAGCTGGGTTTCTAATCTAATCATATTTCTGTGGAAAACAGTTTCTGCTACTAGTATTCAAAATAAACACAAGAAATTTTAGATTGATTATATTAATCATTCATCAATCCGACTTCAAGCTGATTATATTTTTGTAGTATATTGATTTTCTATGATAACTTTGTCGCTTCACAATTAGGATATTCCGAAGTTTGAGCCCTCCGTTTGGGCCTATTTCTCACAATTTCTTTGGCAAATTGAAAGATCAACAGAGATTCAGAAACGGAGCGTTAAACTTATGCCTGTTAAATTTACATTTCATTTGTACCTGCAGTCCGTTGCCTGAATGGTTTAAAACGAGGGCTCAGTCAATTGTTGCCGGTCAAACAAAAACTGGCACAGCAACAACAGCAACAACACCAACAACTACAACGACGGCACAACAATGAGAACAACAACAACAATCAGTAAGGAGCGCAAGGAGCACAAGTATTTGTGCTATTTAAAATTTGCTTTACCAAACATCAAGTGGCTGGCAACGGCAGCCGGGGCCAAAGTGCCACTCGGTCCAAACTTAACCCCTGGCTTTCAGAATTTTCCGCTCCCCGTATTTTCCACCGCCTGTCACGACCCTTCCACTCGGGACCGTCCGCCCACTAGAGAACAGGGTGTGTGAGGGGGGCCCAGCGCAGTGGGTCTCGACTTGGGCCTATTGGCCATAAATTATTAATGATTACTAGCCCGAAATTACAGTTAACTCACTTATTTGCTCATTCGCAAATGAAGGCCAATTGCAGTTGGGCGGCGAGCGGGTGCCGGAGTCTAATTTATTTTTACCACAAACCGGCCGAAAAGATAGGACTCGAGAGGAAGGGTAGAGTCGCCGGCTAATTGTGGGTCCGATTATGTTTAAATATTTATTTTGATTGTTGAAAGTGAGCGGCGAGCATCAATCCGAAAACTTCTCCCATTTGGTATTCATAAGAACTTGCCTACCCAGTCGGAACTTTTTGTGTTATTTATATTTTATATAATTTTATGCCTGCTGCGCATAAACGAAATTTATCCCATCGCATGCAAAATTACTCCCTCGTATTTTATTTGCCGAAGCCAAACAGAGCGGCAAGGAGGGAGGCGGCAGCTTTGTTTTTTTGCGGACTTCCGCCCAAAATGGCATGCGACCCAATTGATTTTCATTAGCCAGGCCTACATCCGAATCAAAATTCAATTTTTTTGTATACATTCGCTGATTGTGTTTGATTGTGTTGTCTTGCCTCGTAATTCGCTGACTTTATTATGCCTTCCTTGACTTGTTAATAATATCTAGTACTAGGCTGGTATTTCCTTCATTGATTATTCCGTTTTATTTGCTCTACATCCCGGGGGCGGATGAGTTATTCGGTTAGAAACTCTTCTGGGTACACTTAGTAATCATATTGTTCGAAAGAAGAGGTAGGGGTAATGTACTTGCAGATAGAGTCCTTATTTTAGAGGAATATATTGATTGCTGATGGCAATCTTGATCATAACTTGCAATTTCAGTTTGTTTGTTTGGTTTTTTCTTTTTCAGTTTATACCAAGTTATGATCATGAAACTATCTCATGGTTTTGTCATAAAATTGCAGATATAAGTTAAAAATACAAATCAAATAATAATAATATCACTTATATTCCTCCCACTATTATAAACCAATTGTGAAACAAATAATGCTAAATTGCCACAATTTAGGTAACTGAGCACTAATCAATTAATAAAAATATTAAAAAATACTCACTTATCATAATCTTTTTATACATATAATTTACTTTATATATGATGTCCATTAATTGAACTTGCCATATCTAAAATCACTTAAAGCCGACCATAACCCAAATATACGAGTATATTCTCCGATTTCCGTTTTAATTTGGCCTGAATTTTAAAAGCGTGGGGGACATTCTTTCAAAAACCCAAACATCCAAACGAAAAAGCTGGCAATGAATGTGAAATAAAAGAGCCTGGAGTAAAGTGCAGAGGTAGATGCCGGGGATTGAAAAAAAGCAGTGTTGACGGCAAACTATTGAAGAACTATTGAAAAGTATTCAAGCGCAGAAGAGTCTCAGCTGGGCCGTGGACTAAATGGGCGACACGAGTGGCTATGGCGATGGCTATGGTAAGCAAAAAAAATATTCACCCCCAAATGCAGGCGGCTGGGTATACGGACAAAAACAAAAATTCTTTCTAAAGCACTCAGCTGCCCGAAAAGCGTGGGTACACATGCACACACTCGCAGCATGCTGCTAAGATGCCTCAGTTAGTTGCACTGAAAAGAGGATAAACTGCATTTTTATCTTTAAACACACTTCAAGTGCCATAGGCTCCGGCTCCGGTCCTATGCCGGTGTGCGTGTGTGTGTGTGGGCGTGGCAGCCTAACAGGCACGAAGCACAAGCACAAGTGCACGCGCACCTGTCGCCGAGTGTCCTACGAGTGTGTGCGAGGCGGCGAGTCGTATGCGGCAGGTGTGCTTTTGTCAGAGCCCCGTCCTCCCGTCCTTGTTATTATTATGATTATTATTCAAGTCATCAACGACGGCCATAAAGCAAGTTTTTGGAGGAGCTGTCGCTGCACTTGACGCGCAGCGGCAGAAGCGCAGCGAACGGTGATGAAGAATCGTTAAGAACCGTTGAGATTCGTCGAGAATCCCGCGCCCATTAAATTTATCTGCTCGGATTGTGGGATTTGCCGCGCCCCGGGCATTAATCACAACCGCCGACCCCGCGCGAATGGTCGATCGAAATGGGGAAACTATTTATGAAATTTGGCGGGCTCGAGAACGGGTTCCGATAAACGCTTGCCAGCCATTTGCCAGCCACACCCACTAGGACCCGTGAAGACATTACGCGATAAGCCCCAAGGTAACGACACTGCTGCAGGTTTCCTCTCGACTCCCCTTTTCTTTTTCCTTTTTTTTTTGGCAATTTATTGCCAACCTTCAGAGGGCGAACTATGCCAATTTCCGCCAACGAGTTAGGAGGAGCGGTAAGGGAGAGCAGGCTAAAAGAGGTTTGCATAACGGTAAGAATTAATTTTTTAACACGCATAGTGCTGGAAGGAGATGAAGATGAGCTGCACTGTGACCAAACATTAATTAAACATAAGAATATTATTATTATTATTAAATTAAGAAAATACCATTTGAAACTTGTTTAATTTCTCTTAATAACTACATGTTGTATTGATCAAATCCTGTGTTAAATAATTAATTGAATATAATTTAACGTTATATTTCAAAGAATATAAAAGAGTATAGTAATAATAGTTAAAACCATTTAAATTAGATTACATTAATCAATTCTTAGCCCCCAGAGCTTAGTCGCACTTTTAAGAGAGTTTCTAAAAATTCTTTACTCTAAACCATTTTTTCCCACAGTGCACTCACAGATATAGGGAGGAAGAAGCTCGCTGCGCGTTGACACTGATTTTGACGCATTGCTCCCAAAGGATGTGACCCAAAAAGTCAGTGCGGCAAATGAGCAAATGTAGGCGGCGGCGAAAGGGATGCGGCTAGAGAAACCGGTTAAGTGTTCGCCCGTCTGAAGTGCTGGAAATCTGAGCACGAAATATGAGAGATGTCATGAAAACCGGGCAGGCTGGAGGGTTATATGTATGCAGGATATGGAAGTGGGATGTCGGTGCTAGTCCGCCTAGTCGTTAGCCGTGGTTTTTAATTTGCACCCGGCTGGTGAGCGAGGTGAGGTCCTGACAAAGTGAAAGGCAGACACAGACACGGATGAGCCCTGTGCAGTGTGGCAATCAGACAGTAGGGAGCCTGGCATTTTAATATGCAAATTGCAGAGCCAGAGCCAGAACCCGGGACTGAACCTCAACCAAAAACAGAAACGAAAGTTATGTCAGGGGCAACCCCCCACCAGAAATCCCTTTGAGCCAAAGGTGCTCCAGTGCACAGCCACCAATTGATAAAGGCAAACTGGTTCAATGCCATGCCAAATGCCAAGAAAAAGTAAAATGCGAAAATCCTACAGAAGACAAAAACCCCAGCCCCGTCGAGAGAGTGGAAGCCCCAGCCAACAAGATTCGCTGCGAGCGTTGGGCCAGTGCTTCAACGCGCAAAGTAAAGGAAAGCTGGCTGCAAAAGAAAAAAGGGGGAAATGCGAAAACGCTGAAAAGCATGTCAGTTTCATGCTTGCGGCCGCACTTAACATTATTTCTGCTGCACCAGCAACAAGAATCCACTTCTTTTGTGGAGAAACAACAGCAGCAGCAGCAGCAGCATCAGCAGCAACAGCAGCACCAGGCGGCAGCGTGTGGACGCTCTTACATATAACGCATACGCCACGTGGTACGCGCGCCAGCAGGTTAAACTTAAATATTTAATGAAGCGTTTAATGTGCAACTTCCCGTCTCCCCCACAAAACTGTAACCCTTAAGCAGCCTTAATTGGCGAGACCCCCTAGTTCTCTGTCCCCTGTTCCCTGTGGCCGGCTCTCCTTCGGTCAAGCTAAAAACCTGCAAATATTTTCAACAAATTTTTGCCTAATGCAAAAAATATTTTATTGTTCTGCCCCAGGCTTTTGCATAAAAGGGACAGGTGGGGCTGGCAGCTCAGTATAATAAATTTGAGCTGTGAAAGAAGTACTAAGAGTTACACTAAGAAAAAATGAAGGAATTACAATTACATAATTACCCATACTTAATCTCTAATAATTTTAGCTCATGAAATCTTTAACCCGAATCAATCTACTAGACAGGTCACGAAAAGTGTTATCAGATTTGTTCGTTATTTTTTTCTGTGTGTAGCCATGGAGTAGCAGGAGGATGTTGGACTCTGGGCAAGCAGCCCAAAATATTTGCGGCGGTCCTCTAAGCCCAGGCATGCGGTTGGCCAGGCATGTGCAGCATTTCAAGCAGCGCACTTCGCACAGAGGCAAAACAATAATACACACGCCCAAAAACACACCCAGGCGCACACACAAAACACACAGACACACACACACACACAACTGGCCAAACAAAGGATGCGATGGCAGCCATAACATTTTTCGGACGCCCACCAAAGGTAAGTAGATGCAGGTGCTGGCTTAGTGATGTCATGATCTAGAACCGCGGCTAAATCAGGAAATAAATAATTGGCCCGAGAACTTATAGCAGTATGAAGACAGATAAGGAGTTGATGGAGTGCAGCTATATCTTTTAATATAGATTTTGCTTGGGAGCGTACTTCAGGTAAAGAAGGAATTATATTAATTTATTTAATGGATAAACAAGTATTAATAATATTGAATACTAGTATAGAAAGTTTGAATAAACTTTAAATAGGAAGGAAATAATTTTCAGCTGTATAATTTTCAGTTGTCAAAATCTAAAATGTTATAAAAATCGTTAAAAAGACTTTTAAGACAACTTTTTTACATAAAATATTTTTTCTACCTCAAAAAAACCCTTGCTTTCTACAGAATTTCACCAATTTCAGCTTTTTCCTTGTCGAGCTCTTAGTAGTCAGCACTGAAACTGCAGCCGCTACGGCGACAAAGCATTAAAACCTTTGCACGAACCTGCCGGCAATCTGGTATTCTCCGACCATCCAGGTTAGAACAATGCCATGGCTGGGCCTGTTAAACATTTAAAGTGAACAATGAAATATGCCCAGACTGGCTCCAGTTTTGCCCGGCCCTTCCTTCCGTCCGTAATGCGTGAATGTTACCCATACGCCTCTCCCCCCACGGCCGGACGATTTACTTATTTACATCAAAGCCCGAGTCAAGGTGTTTTATGCTGTGTACTCGCCTGATGCGTAGTCGCACTTACAGGCGATGCAGCCTGCCTACCAATTACCCGCCGAAGCACCCAGTACCCAGCACCCACCTGCTACCTGCCACTTTCGACCACCCCGCAAGTCCACCCGGTCACAACCGACACACACAAGACGCACTTCAAGGGAGATGAAATAACGGAGAGCCTTGCGGCAGCAGTGGGCGCGATAAACTTGCGAACGTAACGAAATTCGGTCAACAGCAGCAGCAGCAGCGGGTTGGCCACGCTTAGCGCTACTGCCCACATGTGGCCATAATTTTTAAGCGCCAAATGAGCGGCCATCCATTGGCCGTGATGTCTGGCATTTGCCGTTCGCTGTTCGCCGTTTGTACACCGGCCAGTGCGACATTGTCCTGGGCCAGTCGACGCGGCTAAGGACACGGACACCAGCGATACCTTTGGGCCCTGGCCAAATGGCGAAACGCTGTTGCCACCGGACATGCGGGGGACCTTGCCATTTCTAACCGTAGTTGGTGGCCTGCTTGGGACTAATAGCTGACCGTTAAAATTAACAGCGTAATTGGGAGTGAACTCGTATAAATCGGTAAGTAAGTCTCAGCTATCCCTCGGCGGTGAGGTATTTTAGTCCTTATTTGGCCAGCTCATTTCGATTTAGTTCATTGGGATTTCCCTGCACGATTCCTGACCGTTGCGTTGGCCCTAAATAATCAGAGCCAGACATTGGCAACCCTTTACACTTATCTTACACTTGGCAAAAGTCCTGTCTTGAATTTGAAATTGAATAAAAATACGGTTTCTTCAAATTTATATATCGAAAGGCCCTCACTTTATCATAAGCCTTAAATAAAAGATAGTTTAAAATATATAGAATTACTAAATGGTTAAAAAAAGAAGGCACAATATGACTCAAAAGATTAGTTTATGTTTTATTTATTTTGTAATGCCAGGAATATATTTATTTAAGATTTAACAGTTCCACAAGTAAAACATTTAATCAACTTGAGTTACTCCCATAAATAAAGCCACGTGTGTGGAAATAAGTAAATAATTTATCCAAAATATTTACCCAGGACACACGCAACTTGAATGCAGCTTGAAAACCCGATCGCATACAGCATGTCGCATGTAACATGCAGCAAGCGGCAAAAAGTGGCAGGACAACACACACATTTTGTTAAAAATTCCCCAAAAGCAGACAAATGAAAGCCAAACAAAGAGGAGAAACAAAAACAGCAAAGATAAAGAGAGAGAGCGGACAGCCGGAGGGAGGGTGGCGGCGGAATGAAACCACAATCGAGACCATTATCAATTACACGCACAGCAGGACACGGCGGCAGGACACAGCAGCAGAAGCCGGAGCAGAAGCAGAAACAGAAACAGAAACTGAAACAGGAAGACGGCGAGCAGAGGGAACGAGGATAGCAGGAAGTAAAACGCAAACGAAATGAAAATACGCATAAAATTGCAATTTACATCAAATCCATTTGCACCCATATGTACAAGCACACACCCATACACCCTTACACCCCTATACCCCTACACAAACACACATCGCAAAGTTGCAAATAAAATTCATTCACACGCATAATGAAACTCGCTCTTTTTCCCAGGCTCTCTTACGCATCCCTCCCCGCCCTGCCAGCGCCCCCAAAACTGCACAGGGATAACAACACGCTGAAATAAGGACAACAATGTTTCGAAATAAACAAACAAATGTGACTGGACAGCCCAGGGGGGGCGCAGGGACAGGCTGGGGGTGCGATTTCCCGATTAAGCACACGCATCCATCGACTGGATCGCTGGAGAGTTTTTCGGCCGGAGAAAAATCCACGCCCTATATGTAAATTATTAGCCAGGCCACTTTTTGTCCGCCCAACTCGCGGCGACACAAGTCCCTGGAGTTTCTGGCGAACACTCTTGCGGGCGGCTGAGAAATGGTGGCCAAAAAACCGGAGAGACACCCAAATGGGAGATGGGGATGCTCTCGTTTTGTAGACTTCTGCCATGTGGCTTTAAGTAAAACGCCCTTTTGGAGTCGCAGCTAAGAGAAGATACAGCAAAGAGAGTTTGGGGTCTTGTTATGTGTTGAATTAAAATAAGTTTATGGGGAGAGCCCTTTACATGCTTTATAGGCTAAATCCAGGTAAAAGAAGGTAATGCCTGAAAAATATTACCCCCCAAAGACTGGCTCACCTTTGGAACTCACTAGCAAAGAGCCAGGGAATCACAAACCATTGCCTACTTACTGGCTGGAAGAGAGTCGCAGGTCCTGTATCTCAGAGATGGTGGCTGCTGCTCTGCTCTTTCGCATTTGTCGCTTTGTGGCTCAGCATGCGCAGAGCGGCCAAGAGCGACGGCGACTGCCACACGACCACATCCCGAACAGCATCCGCTCCAAAGAACCAGCGGCGGCGGCCCCAGCTGCGAAAAAGTCTGCCGTGCAGCGGCGGCCATCAGTAGTTGCCTCAGAGCCCGCGGGTTGAAGAAATCGTACGCATCGAGCGAGTGACAAGCGCCGCGTCTCACCAAACAAAGAAAAGAAAAAGCAGAGCCCAAAAATAAAGCAAAAAAAAATAGGAATAAAAAACAACAAAAAGTATATAAGAAGCACATTAAGCCAGCTTACACTGACACAAAAAACATAGCCAGTCCAACGAATATTTTGTAGTTGCAAAAATAATTACAAGCCGAAACGAAAATGCTGCCAGAAATCGCAGGCAAATGAGCCCACTGGCCCACGGCTCCCATCAGCGGCTGCTGCAGAGCAGCGAGTCCGAGCCCGGTCCCGCATCAGCATTCGCATCAGCATCCGCATCCGCATCTGAAACCGCCGCATCGCCCTCATTCGCATGCCGCCGCGTATCCCTGTGTGAGTGCCAGTGCCTAATCGAAGCGGATCGTCCGCAATTGCAGTGTACGGCGTCCGCCAATCGCACGCCAGCAAACTAATCCAGAACCGCGTCTGAAATTGAGTTTCGTTTCCGGGCTCCGGTTCCGCCGCGCCTCTCCCAAATCCGCTGGCCAAGTCGCTCGGTGGTAGCAACTCCTGGGTCCTGGCAAGTCGCGTTGGGTCGGTCGTCCGTTTCTCAGACATTTTGTGCTGCTCGAATATTGATGCCGATGCCTGGCAGCCGCCCTGTAAAGTAAGTTACGCTGCGATGTCCCTGCCCCACTGCCACTCCCACTCCCGCTCCCACTCCTTGATTAATCCTGCCTCGTTTCAACCTGCTTAACTGTTGCTCCAAACGTTGCCGCAACGTTCAACGCCCCAGACAGCAGGACATGCAGACAGACAGACAGACAGACAGGCGGGCAAACAGAGGGACGGCAAGACGAAAGGACGAACGCACAGGCACGGGGGGCTTCGGAAATGTGTGTCAGTGTGCGAGCTCACTGTACTTGAGTATTGAGGCGAAGGCAAGCTGAATGTTTATGGCATACCAATGTCGTGAAATGGGTAAAAAATGATTCCGTAGATAAAGTTGGGTATATTATTTATTTCCTGAAATAATATCATAGTTTTTCTCTTAAATCATATGAGAAATACCAGTGAACAAATAGTGAGGAGTAAGGAGTAAGTAGATGTTACTTAAGAACAATTTAAAGTATAATATTACTTTAAAAACAATATACTCTAAATTATTTAATAATTTAAAAAACACTTAAACACATAGATAGATCTGTTTTAACAAGTATTTAGTGCGCCGATATTGTTGCTTTAATTTTAAATACTCTGAAAAGGAATATTCTAGGACGCTTTCCATTGGCTTGACGTACTCATCATAAATATTACAGCCCATCTTAAAGTATAATTATTCCCTGGCTGATTTAATCACAATTCGGTGACTCGTGTAAACAAATGCTGACTTGGCTCGGTTCACGTGTCTAGGCGGCCTTTGTGTTGATTTTCTCATTTTATTATTACCTCAAACGTTTTTCTCGTTTGCTCTAATGAATACGCTCCGACCTGTTATCCCAGTTTCGTTGGTGGCCGCCTCCTCCTCCTCTTCCTCCTGCAACCAGCAACCTGCTGGCAGCTACCTACAAGGTAGCACATTACCCATACGCCAGGTATGCCAACCAGCCAACCAGTCAACCAGCCAGTCAGTCAGACAATATCCCAACTCCTCGCGCTTTTCCTTTGCCTGGCTTTCCCCGCTTTTCCTTTTCCTTTTTCGCTTTTCGTCTCGTTGCGTTTTTGTTTTCGTTGTTATTGTTTTTAACGCAAATTCCCACTGCTTAGTTGCCTGTTCTGGGTTGTTTTTTGTGTGCATGCTGCTGCCATTGTCTTTGCCGTGACACACAAATGTAGCTGTGGATACATATATTCATAACAATCGCTGGCACATTTTCAGCACAGAAAGTAAGCTTATTTTATTAGGTCAAATAATAATTATAGCCATTTTTTTAGGTGTTAGTATAGATAAGTTTAAGGTTATGTGGGAAATGTAAAAAATATCCAAGTATCCCTTGTATATATTCTTTTGTACTCCTATTGTTTTAACCTCAGCTGTGTTATCTTTAATGTCGCTTGCCTCTGTGTGTGTTACAGTCTTTTGTGAGACGCCATTGCCATCTTGGTGCTCTGCGTCTTGTTGTCGTGCAAATATTTGCCTTTTTTGAAGTTGATTTTTGGTCTTCGTCTGAGCGCCTTTTGTTGCTAGCTCAAGTTGCTCCCCCAAACTGCCCCATGCCACGCCAATATGCTGATGAATCGTTGCTAAATTGAATATCGAGTGTTTATTTATATTGGCCGGCAAGTGTCACGCCCGCCACCCCGTGTCCTGCGCTCAGCAAATAATTTGAAATTGATGTATTATCTCAGACGGAGCGTGGCACAATTGTCTCAGTCTCAGTCAGAGTCTCAGTCGCCGCGCAGCTGGCGACCAAGGAGCTTCCCTTTATGGTGCTGCACGCTTAAGTAGTTTGTGCAGCGCAAACAAAATTAAGCAAGTTGCAAGTTGTTTGGACAAAAGTTGCTGTCACAATTGTTATTTTAGCGCTGCGCAGCGAGCGGGAAAGCTCGGGTAAACAATTTATAGAATAAACGATGGGGCGGGCCAAAATACGCAGTCACAGACAAAGATATTAAAGCTGACTTTGCCCCGATCAATATACAAATAATTCAACGCCAAAGGGGACACCGGAGAGTCGCGGACAAAAAATTGCGAAAATGTAGAAGATTCCCAAATAAATTTTCTGCAATGCAGACGCAATCGCAATGGTTATTTATAACTGAGAAATCTGTCACAGAGCGCAATTCGATTGTGGCTGAAGTTCCCATAAATTGCTTTGTCGCTGGCCATCGCAATTTATAGCACTCTTTCTGGGGCTTCCGCCACACAGCCGGAACTCGCCCCGACTAACTAAATATTCAAGCCAGCTCATTAGTCCCGGGGATTCCCTCGAGTAGAAAGGCTCTGCCGCAGGCAGGCGGAGCTCTGGGAACGTGCTGTTGCATCAAATCTGCGCTTTAACTCGAGTGCATTATGCGCCATTTTCATTTCCATTTTCCTGGAGCCGATCCCGGACTCGGAAGCCGGGACTCGAGGACCATTGTTGCTGGCGATGCACTTAGCTGACCTGCAGCGCCTGAAAAGGAGTGCTCCACTCCACTCCCAGCAGCTTTTTTGGTTGAAAAACTGCCCGCATTGCTGCTCCTTTATGCTCAGATACAGATGCTCAGATACACAGATACAGATACCCAGCTACATTGCCATTCTCGCTGTAGTAGTAGTGGCTGATGGACATTTGCTGGCAGCTCTTGTGCCTTCGTCGGGGTCCGTCCCTTTATGCGCCACAAATGAAAATGCAGACAGACAACGGGCGCCAGCCGACGACAGCGGCAACAGCAGCAGCAGCAACAACAAAAACAGCAAGAGCAACATCGGCAGCCACGACAGCGTCGTCTGACGATGACGTCGCATTTCTGGAGACAATGAAACAAACTGAACCCGGCACAGATCCCAGCCGAGTTCGTTGACAACTGTGTCTCCATGTCCCTCTATTTTTTCCTATTCCCCTCACGACACTTCAAGAAAATATTTAAATAAAAAAAATAACTTATCAAGGGGCCTTAGCAAAAATAACAGAAGAATATTTTAATCAATTTAAATTTTTCGAATTTAAGTAACCTTAGATCTTGACTACGTCAACCAGTCTTTAGTTGCTATCCTCCCGGCTACCACAGACTGGTTAGAAGGATAATAACTGAAAAACTCATGTACATTTTCGCTCTCTGCATATTTCTATTTATATTTGCTGCCTCTCCGCATTCATTTAACATGCATTTGAATTACGAGCCAGCTGAAAGGAATAAACACAAAAAAATAACCAAGCAACTTTGGCTTTAATTCATAATTATTTTTATGTCAGCGCACTCATTAAGAGTTGCATTTGTTGCTGCTGGTGCTGGGCTTTTCATTCCATTTTCATCTGCCTCGCCCTGTGTTTTGCCCCCTTTTTCCCATTTTCCTCTTGCATTTATCCTGGCTTTGTCATTTGCATTTCACATTTGGACTCCTTTTGCATTTCAAACGCTCCAGCTGCACATTTCGTTCTTTTAAATGGCCCACCGGCTTCTGGCCCGCTTTGCCAACTGTGGGACTCTTAATTGCAATTCTCAATTACTGAATGAAAAGTAATAATAAATTGGACGGCACATGAACTTTGTCCATTCACTTTAATCGGAGAAAAACACTGCAACTGCACTTTAAGTTTGCCTTTAATGAATATGACACAAGTTTACCCGAACATATTCCTTCCGAAATTGAACACGTTCAGCGTTATTGCAATTTAACAACTCAAAAATAAAAAAGATAAAAAGATTTTAATTTTCCTCTGGCAATTTGTCAACTGGGTGTGGCCCCTGAAAGCAGCCCGGCTTCGGATACACACACTCTACCGGGCACATATATAAGTCTGTGTACATATATAAATTATCATTGCCAGCCAAAACTCAACTACGATAAATTGCCAGGCAACGGCAACGGCAGCAGCATCGGAGGAAGCAGAGGAAAAAATCTATAATTTACACAAAATTCGTTTCCGCATGCGAACGCTTTTCCAATATAAATTGTTCCCATTCCGCTTGCCGCTTACCCAGCGCTTATAACATATTCATATTGATGCCACCAGAAATGGCCATAATCGGCCCACCAATCCGACTGGCGACCTTAGACAGCTCCCGATAGGAAGTGTGCCAAGTGAACGGCGAAAAGGGTCGGGTCCTCGACCAGTTGGCAACTGTTTCTGGTTAATTTAATTTATGTACAGTGCTTTTGGCTGCCAGCTTCCGTCCGCTTCCCGGCTAATTGATAGTATAATTTCCATTAACTTTTTGCAGTGATTGTTACTTTGATTCCAGCAGACAATGCCAAGTTTTATTTAGTTCGTTAGCCTGTATTTTTCGAGGGATCGTACACTGACTTCCATAACAGAGCGATAAGGAAAATATGATATTTAAAGGCAATCAGAGAATGTGAAACTCATGACAACATTTCCCTACCCAATCCAGAACTGAGAGTAGATACCACTTTTAATTTGATTAATGGTTTTGGCCAACAGTTAAGAGCATTCCCAGCTATTCTATTCTAAAACTTCAATTCAAATTTTGCAGCCATACGGAAATTCAAGACTGCTATCTGGAATTGCCTCGAACAAACACCATCAACAAACACGAACCATAACCAGCCAGAACCACATCAACAACATCAACAAAGTGCTGCCAGCAACATAAAACGTAATCAGGAATTTAAGTAAAAACGTAACGAAAGCGAAATAGCAGAAAAAACGAAAGGCAGGCAGGAAGGAAGCCGAAAACATGTTTATGGAATTGTCATTGTTAACGAGCAACTGACGACGCAACAGCTCAAGGCATGTGGCAGCAACAGCAACATCAGCAGGAGCAGCTGGAGCAACACTGAGCGGGAGTAGCAACACAGTAGCAGCAGCAACCGAGCAGGGAAGCGGCAGCGGGAGCAACAACACTCCGTAGGTAGAGGTGTGCTGCTGTAAAGCAGCACCATTGCTGCCATTAAAATAGACGCCGCGGCGCAACAGCAACGCTGCCGTCGTCACAATCAACGCCAGCGACAACACCATCCACATCATCGCCATCGCAGACGACGACGGCGCAGCAGCAACAGCAACAGCAATTGCAACGGCAGCAACATCAGCGGCAGCCTGTTGGGCGTTGTGGGCGTGGCAAGCAGCTGTCCCCTGTCCCATCTCGCCACTCAACAACTAATCGACGATTCAGGCAGCAGCAACAACACTGGCGACGACGACGGCGGCGCAGCAGCAACAACAACGCAGCAGCAGCAGGAGCAGAAGCAGCAAAGTCAGCAACTGCAACTGCAACATCAGCAGGAACAACATTGCAACTGGCAACATCAGCAACGAGCACGACGGCGACGCTACGACTGTCTGTCATCTGTAGGCAATGCAACGCGCTGTGCAGCAACGGTGAGTACACTGACCACGATAAATATATTATTTAGGAGAGATAAATGTATATAAATGATAACGGATCAATATCCTCTCCCAAATGAGTGGAGATTTGTGATATATTTTATAGAATATTTATGAAATTTTGCAAAGGTTTCCTACAAAGATTTAAAATTTTGTCCATGCCCACTTAAAACTCCCAATACCAATCATTTTTGGGGACTTTGGCCCCTCAAGGACCTGGCAAAGATGGCCTCCTACGCGAAACTCAATTATCGCATCTTTACAAGTTACTTCCGAGAATTTCCCACGACCATTACGTGATCTCGTGTCAATCTTACCACCAGCCCCGGGGCCAACTGGAGATGTAAATGCGAACGTGAATCTGTGCCGCGACGCGACTCGGGCCTTCGCCTGCCCATTAGCTGTCAGGTTAATGCACCCAAAATGTTAATAAAACACAAACACACACGAACGGAGCGGCGCACATACTCGTATGAATTTATGATAAGCACACGCAGGGGGCATAGAAACCCAGGGAGTTGGTAGCTGGGCAGAGGGACTACGGCGAGGGAAACAGGCACTTTAAAGTTGCGACAGCGTGACGTGGGCAAACTTTCGGCGCGAGTTCTGCTAATGAATTCCCCAGCACACGTCCTGTCAATGTATCTGTGCCTGTGCCACGCCGTATATGTTGTTGTGTCTGTGAGCACAGGGAAAAAATATTTCCAAGAATATATTTTCTAATTTTATTAGGGAGCTTGTAAGAGGTTTTGAACTGAGCCTAGAAAATCATTTCTTAGAACGAGAAACATTTCATTTACTATTACACTATATTAATTTATAAACACAAATTTCTGGTTGCACTTAAATCGGTTATAAGGCCAAGTTTCTGTTAGTGTATCAATGTCTGTGTCCGGGTATCTGAGTGTGTGCCACCGACAGTCGTATAATTTCTAATGCGATGCTTTTATGATCGCTCCGCACACAAACACACTCGGAAAAACACCCACGGGTGCTGATGCTGCCACGCACGTGCCTCAGCCCACTAGGAAATACTATATATCTGCGCGTGTGTGTGTGTGCCTGTGTGGAAATTAAAATGCATAAAAGGATAACAGCAGTGTTGCTGCTGCCGCTGACAAACCACAGGCCCACATCGAAGCCGCTGGCTGTCAGCAACATTGTCATTGTAGGCAAATTTCGCCAGAGACTGCATCGACCAAAAAACTAGAAACACAAGCAAAAGGGAAAATAATAAAAAAAAGAGAACGAAAGCGA